>JAOTRI020139617.1:0-10822 GCA_028564885.2 Zoanthus sanctaehelenae
CTATATATAAGAACCTGTTTAGGCTAAGATTTCAAACAGGTTCTTATTTTATTTTTATCACTCTAAGAGTTGAAACTGAAAATTTATAAATCAAAGAAAATAAACACTTCACAATGTAATGAAAACGATCCAGAAATCAGAAAACTGGATATGTCATAACATAATAAACAACATGTCGGTATGAACACATCAACACAAAATAACTGTACCCCTTCAGTGAAAACACTATACACTTTTCTTTTAGATACAATACCGACCCTTACCATAACAAGTTGTTAAAAGACATTAAAAATACAAAGTGTAGTTAATTCAAGACTGGCACTTCCTGATGTCACTGACGTTAAGCTTTCCAACAAATTCTTTCTTACTTAGCCTACTCACAAACCTCTCGAGGTATTGTCTATTCCCTACAAGTCTATAATCAACAGGAATTTCAAGGCCTTTCCCTTGCCCAGCATTATGCCGATTCCCGATACACTCGGCTTCTACATCCCCACCATCACTCACGAACTTGTTGAACAGTTTTGAAAGTTCTATGGGGACATGTCCAACAGTGTGCATTGCTTGGTTCTTCACAGCAACAGCATAATTGTCGTGATCATTGTTTTCTTCAATTTCGCACATTATGATATCCCCAATATAAATTGTTATTTCCTTGAAATGTGCGTTGTAGCCGCGGACACTTGATTCGATGTACACTTCATATTCTTCTGCCATTTATAATCCACAAAATTCTAGTTCAACTTGGCAAATTAACGTAATTAATTATCAAAAATGGAGGCGTTTTTCAAGACCGCTGACTGTTGAGTAAGCCGACCGCTGTTTATAGCCATTGTCAAAAAACAGGAAATGACGTGTTGCACAGTGTTGCACGTACTAGAAGCATTGAATCGTACTTTATTTGACTGCGTGTTTACAAGACAAGTAGAAACGAAGAGTGGTCAATTGTTTGATGTCACAGCAGCCCTGCCAAAGGATGTAAATTTGCCCGACAAGGCTATAAAATGCAAGATTTGCAACGAATCGTTCGCGGCCAAGAAGTACTTGGATACACCTGTGCGATTCAAACACAACTCTGAGAAGTCCAATCATGGCAACCAAGGCCAAAACAAGAATGTATATGAGTGTATCCAGACACAATCATCTGCAAGAAAAGCCACCAGTGAATAAACAGATGAAGACATTACCACACAGTCCCAGGCAGCCGCCATAAGTGCCGTTGACAGAACTGACAGAAGACGGGGCTGTAGCAAGAGAAAATCTTACACATTGGATTTTAAATCGAAAACTCTAAAACTCCCGGATTCCCTTAGCGAACTGAAAACCAAAAAGAAGAGGGAAAAGGTTGCAGAGAAGCAAGGAATTAGTAAGTCGCTTGTAGTGAAGCTGAACAAGAATCGAGAAAAATTACAATTAGAACTAAAGTTAAACAGACGAAAGGAAAACGCAGTCAGCTTGAAAGATTCAAGAAAAAGAAGAAAATTAGTATGCAAAAGAGCAAAGAACAGTGAGAAGTATCCATTGGCTGCTGATCGCGTTATTCACGAATTCAAGCTACGAAGAGCAGGCGGGTGCAAGGTCTCAAAGCTTTGGCTAAGAAAGAAAATGAAAGCTAAGATTGAAATGTGTTATGGCAAAGAAGAAGCTGACAAGTTCAAAGGAAGCAAGAATTGGTTTCAAAGATTAATTCAAAAAAAGGCATGGAATTTCATTAAGACGGACATGAAATAATAAGAAGAATTCTGCAGATGATGGAAAAGAAACAATTCAAACGTTTCATCTGAATTTAAGAAAGGCTGTAAAGTCGAAAAGAAGAAGAACTAACTCAACTTTGAATGCCAAGTATGGGCGGTGGTTGCCACAAAATCGATATAATGTTGATCAAGTTCCTCTGCCTTTCATAGTAGATCAGAATAAGACCTAAGATACTACCGGCAACAAGCAGATGTGGGTGTCCCAACCTTCCACCGGCTTAGATAAGAGACAGGCTACTTTACAGCTCTGCATACGGGCAGGGGGAGAACAGAATGTTAAGCCTGCAATTGTGTTCAGAGGATAAGGAAATAATTCTAATGCAGAGAAGGCACAGTACGACAAAGGAGTAGATGTGTATTTCCAAAGATGTGCATGGATGGATACTGACTTGAACATGCAATGGGAACTCCACAAATGAGAAAGTTCTCTTTGCTGATAATGTTGGATTTCAGCAGGATAAGCAATTTCATGAGTTCTGCAGGAAGAAAATAAATGCTGTTGTTTATATGCCTCCAGAAAATCACACAATGTACAACCTATAGATGCTGGGTGTGGGAAACTTATAAAGACAAAAATAGGAAAGGAAATGGAAAGATGGCTGGAGGAGGATGCTAACTTGGAGTTATGGCATGACAAGTTATCTGCCAAGAAGAGAAGAATCTTCATGACAAAATGGATTGCTGCAGCTTGGAAGGATCTTTCAGCTGACACAATGCTATTTAAGAAGTTGTTCCAAAAGACTGGCTGCCTTATTACAGCTGATGGCTCAGAGGATGATACCATCAGACCCCAAGAGCTAGAGCCTTACGAATTCTAGACTGTATCCTTACTTCTTCAGTTTTATACATTCTTTATTACTGTAATTAATTATGCAATAACAATAGAATGAATAAAAATAAACAAGGGATAAATTTTAACCATGTTTATATGTTTACAGTTTTATACAATGTTTGTTTAGGGCACAAGTTACATTAAGTGTAGCTTTAAACTGCATATAGGGTTGGTATAAGGGCATATACTGTAATTTTTAAAAATAATTTATATAAAGTTTTTCTACACCAACCGAAATGAGTCGCTTTTTCTTTATAAAATAAGAACCTATTTAAGAACCTGTTTAGCCTAATTTCGCGATAAGCACCATTTATATAAGAACCTGTTTAGGCTAACTTGAAAAATCTAGATTCTTATATGCGGGGTTTTACTGTACTCAAGGTTAAGTATAGTAAAAAGAAAAAAATAACTAGTTTTAAACAAGTGTGAGTCCCATAGGTGCTTGTAAAGAAACAATTTAGTGATAAAGATATAAAGGGAAAATTCCTTCGTCGGAATGAAGTGTTTTATTTAAATTATGTGCTTTTGTTTACTTTGTACTATTTTGTCTTTCACTTGAATAGTATTGTGTAGATAATTTCATGTAGACGGCCACACACACTGATACAAAGACATATATCTTTTAAACTAAAAACCTGATTAAGAACCTGGGCAGTTTAATTGTACATTAAGTACCAGTTACGTTTAGAAATTATTTGAGGGTTTTACTGTAGTGTATTTAATGTTAACTATAAGGTGAATAATGATTTATCTTGGAGGGCAGTAATACAGAAGCCTTATTATGTCAGTGTCAAACCAGATCTTCTTTAGCGTGCACAAAATTGTATTCAGTGGATGCTAATCGTTAGTAGCTAAGGTTTGATCATCTATTGCAGACTTACATTCATTTAAAATAATATGTGGTACTGTGTACGCTGGTTTCTGGCAAAATTACACCTTGTTTTCATTTTGATTAAGCATTAGAGTACAACTTTATATTCCTTTATTGGTGTAATAAAGCAAACCACATTTGAACAAATCAGAGCTCGCGTTATATCGTAGCTATAATAAGACCAAATAACTGTGGCTTTAGTTGGTTCGAGGAGCATTCATTTCGCCTCGTAAAAGGTAATCTAAATTTCAAAATCAAGGAAATGTTTTGCTTATGAAATTAGAATACTACACTTTTTGGTCTAGTAGCCCGGAAAGTCGATCTTTTTAATTCGGAAACCACTACGTTGGAGCCTTGAATACAGTATCTCGGTTCCGGACTTCATTCCTTGGAATCTGGAATTTAAGACTGTCACGGATTACCTTACATGAAGCAAATTCGTTTAATTTGCTTTTACATCGAATGTTGTTTTTCTATAAACGTATTCAAGTTAATTGTTTGCAGTCAGCCTTGTAAACGTCTCTGTTAAATGATGCACATGGTTAAAACACGGTTAAAGTACAAGTATATCACTAAAAAACGAGACGGTTTCATGTGTTAGGTTTCAATGTTTTAATTCAATAAAATGAGCAAACTTCTCTCTGTTTGGAAACAAAGTGACAGCTGCGTAACCCGGCCGCCACGCTTTTGAACAGTTTAAGGCACCTCGAGAAATCATCATCCGTACGCGTTGGAGAAATTCATAAGGAAAAATTAGTCAAAAAGTGTTCCGAAACTTAACTGGTTTGAAAACATTCAAAACAAAGAAAAAAAATTGAACATAAACTTATATACATAATTAAGAATTGAAAAATCAACTAGCCAACATCAAAAATAATAACAATCAGTTTGCTTTGAACGAGTCTGATTGGTTATCAAAAAAAAGTATAATAAAAAACAAGATGAAAAATGTTTTCATTCACAAGAAGTTGAATATTTACTTATTGAATATTTTATTTAAATTTTTAATTGTACAACGAAAAAATAATGATTCAAACAATGTTACTGAAAGGTCAGATTTTAGTCTGAATTTATTAACATTCAACATAGATATTAATCTCTTTCATAGCAAAACTGAGTGCCATTTATTTTGAATTTCAGTGAAATGCCATCTTAGTTTATTGATTATTGAATTTCTTACTATCGGGTCTTCATGCAATTGTTCTCTTTCAATGTCCCCTTGCTCGAAAAACTCACTAGCAACAAGATTTGCAACCTGTTTGAAATAGAATGAAGAACAGTTAACGTTTTTTCGTGTAAAGGGAACAAAAATAATCCTCTTCTGACTCAGAGCTTAAACTTGTAAAGCGAATGAAGTACATCAAGAATCAAACAATTTTAATGAGTTCTGATAATTTATGTGGTCTACTCACGACCATAGGTAATAGGTCTTGTGTTGTACTGTACAATTAATTATATATATAATTTTATATATATTAGCTTTGCCAAATTTAACATCTTTAGTATCTTTATAGAAATTGCTGAAACTAGATTTGTTCTAACTTAGAAACTTGTAGAACTTTTATGAAAAAAGTCTGTAAGAAATTTGTTTAAGATTTGATTATTGAAAAACAATTCCGGCGTAAAAGTGATAAATGAACAAAACCGAAACTCTAATGAATGCACTATGAATACACTATATCGACACTACACCACGTACTCTCTGTTGAACGTCCCACGGTTTACAGATTGCTGAGACATCACATGCAGTCATCATCATTGCTCGTAGAGTATTGCGATTTTCATCATTTCGGAAATCTATTTCCTCGGAATGACAAACACTCTCAAAGTCGTCTTTCTTCCTAAAAAGAGAGAGTTTACATGAGTTAAATGGAAAAATGTCAGCTGTTGACTTCAAATACGTAGCAAATGACAAACAACACAAAATGTTTACTAAGGATCTGCATGACGGAAGAGCAAGATTTTCTCACATACATTTTTGTTTTCATACTAGGAGTTATTTGTTGAAAAACATAAAACTGAGAGCACTTTCTAACTAATGTTTAACCTACTCTTTCCATTACTGACATTGTTTTGTCATATCTGGTAAATTTTACTAAGTGTGGTCATCATATGAACGTTAACTACAAGTAGCCTGTTTTGTCTCCAACCTTATTGGAAGTGATATTTACTTCGAAAGAAACAAACCAGTTTCTACAGCTACGCTCTATTTCACTTCACCTATATATTTACGTTCTCGCATAAATTTCTTTTATTAGAATCTGCCCTGTATTAGCTCCATTAATTCATCACCTTCTTTTCTTGCTAACTTCACCTCTCTTATTATCCCCTTCGTGATTAATACCAAAATAGTATTTTATAATACCGTCTTTGAGTAGTTGATATGAACAAGGAGTTTATTCGCAATTGCAAAGCGAGTAGTCTAGAGAATCTCTGTTCTCTGCAACTAATCGACAAATAAACTTTCCTGATAGTAATCATTATTACAATTCATTTAAAAGGTAAAGTATCAGTCTTGTGTTGACTTGTGAATTTAGCGGAAATCTGATTGGCCGATACAACAATTTGCGGGTTTTTATTAGCCTATTAAGCCCGTAGACGGACATGGTTGGCGCAATTGGTAGGATTTCTGCTTTCCAACCACAAGGTCGCCAGTTTAATCCAGGCGCCTTGTCGAGATTCGAATATTTGTGTGACCTTCTTTTCCGTCTAAGCCAACTCAGCTTTCCATTCTTCCGGGGTAGGTAAATGAGTACCAGCGTCTGCTGGGAATTAACCTGCAATGGATTAGTGTTCCGTCCAGGGAGAGTCCAAGATTGTCACCCACTTAACACTAAAGAAACCGGAGATAAGCACCGGCCCCACAGACCACTAAACTCGTATAAGGATTTAGCTTAGCTCAGCTTAGCTTAGTATATTCCATCCATTGTTACACCAAAACTATCGATACAAGACTAACGCATTAAAAGAACATAAGAATTGTTACCAAATTCTAAATGTACTGAAAATTGTGTTTAAACAAACCACTTACTTGAAGTATATAGCAAGGTCCGTTGACAAAATAGCATGTTCCAGAACATTGATTGCTGACCTGTAATCATCTGGAGACAATTCCGAGAATATGTTGTTCCCCTGAAATGGGGAGGACAAAACAATGAGGGATTGATTAAAAAGGTTAAAAGAAGACGGGAAGGGGGTATGTTTTCATTTTTAGAGCCATTTGATAATTCAGTATTCTTGTCGCCATTTGCTGAATATTCGAACTCGTTCACTGCATGCTCTTATATTTTATTAAGAATTCATACCCAAATCTGAAGTCAAGACTTTGTTCATCAACTGAAATGACATACAAATCATAAGAGATTTTTCTAGTACAACCATCAGTTTTTCACACTTTTTTGTTGGGTGGAAGCAATTCCTTGTTTCTAAAAAAAGCTTTCAAGTTGGCAGATATGCTATAGAGCTATAACATATACAATTGCCTTAACTCATTGTGTAAAACTAGAGATGAAGACCTTGGATATTTGATAAATTGGTAGTGGTAAAAGCACAACGATTGTAGGATGTGCCTTTAAATATGTACTCATGTCAGTATGGATGGCACAAATTTGCTAGTAGCTAACTTAAAGCCACTATAATGAACACCATAGATAACCCGCTGTAACTGAAAGAAATATTGGAATTTAAGGTCAACATCTCTGGGTTCATTACTTTTTATGGTAGTTTTAAGGGGTGAAGCTACCAACGTGGCCATAGCGCTAAATGTTGCATACTTGCTCATACTTGAGTTCATCTTTATTTACAAGTGTCCAATATAGTGGCATCAAGTTAGCTACTAGAAAGTTTGTACTGTCCATACTTGAGTTGATCTTTATACCCAAGTGCCCAATATAGTGGCTTCAAGTTAGCTACTATAGAACGTTGTACTGTTCATACTTGAGTTCAACTTTATACCCAAGTGCCGAATATAGTGGCATCAAGTTAGCGACTAAAACGTTTTGGCCCAGAAGCGTTTTTCAACTACTAATAAAGGAATGGTTCATAGGTACAGTGCATCTATCAAGTTATTGAGATTGCTAAGCACGAAAAAAGCGCTTTTTGAGTGCTTAAGCAATCTCCCAATTGCTCAATAACTCGATAGGTGCACGCTGTACCTATGAACCATTTCTTTTATAATATAGATTTCACTTTTAACTAAAATATGTCATCAAAACGAGAATTTAATTTTTTGACCAATTCAAGTTTTTGACCAAACATCATTCAAACTTGAAGGAAGACGAGTCTGACAAAAGTTGCATTGAACTGTTTTTGAAAATTGTTCAAAACTCGCCGGTATTTTCAATGAATATAAAAAACACGGATATGTTAAATGTTGTGTTCAACGTTTATGTTGGCAATGGTGCAGTTGTTGAACATCGGATATTGAGCTTTGGATAGAAGATTGAACGAAGTCGTGGGATTCATGACAACTTGATTTTGTGTGACCACGTTTCGGCTTTAGAGTCGCGTGGAACTTCCATGCAAAGCAAAGCAAAGTTGTGTAGTTGAGATACAGCCCTTGAGTTGATAGGCTACGTTGACCTTCTCGACCTCATCGACAAAAATAGAGTACAATGTTGAACCAAAAGGGAAAGTGGTGAAGTAAAAGAAAAAGCTGCACTGCTTTTAAGATTTCGGAGGTCTTCGACTTCAATGGCATGTTTATGTTGTGGATTTTCCTTGCCGCTTCGTTTCATTGCTACCAACTGGGCATCCAACATCTGTTTTGATCTAGAAAATCCTGAATAATTGGAAATGTGGATATTTTGGTTGTATGGAGAAGCGTTATGGTGACGCTTGATGGTGGAGGGAAAACTAGTGCTCGAGCACTGTAAGCGTCCCTCATTTGAGTTCTCGCTTCCGCATATATACCATAGATAAATTCGTCTCAAATTTTGATTCAACTGACCATTGGACATTGACTCAAATGGAGTTTGAATTTTTCTTGCTGCACACCACGCTGATTCGAGCTAAGGTAACATATATTGTGTTAAATAGAAAAAAGTCTTGGAGTTTATTTTTTACACTAATTGTTTTACATTTCGTTGTTTTGTTGGTTTCAAAGAAAACACAGCTTCGTATCGGTGAAGCCGGTTAGAGCAGTTGTTTACATTTTAGTTGAAACATTTTTAAAATGCGTATAGAGTTTTAAACACTTTAGTTTACTTATAAGTTTTTAAACTCATTAGTTTTCTTAAAGAATGATATGTAAAATTAATTAGTATTATAATGCAACACGATAAAAAATTGACTAAATAATTTTGACTAAACATAATGAATAATTATAGAGACTAATTTGTTGTTTGCTTTGTCCTCTTTGAGGACCTTAATTCAGAAACAACTTTTTTTAACTGTTCTTCCGACATAATGGGAACCATGTCGTCGTGTTTGTGCTTGAAAAGCATTACTCCGTCACGGAAAATTCAAAATAAAATTTAGCATATTTCATTGTTTCGAAATAGATTATTTCAAGCCATTTGTATATTTTCGCAGATTGAGAAAATTGCTGACGCCGTTAGCGTGCTCCATTAATTGGGGTTTTGTTCATGTTTTTTTAGCTAATTAGAACTCGCGACTTCACGTAACTATATTATATTGATCGTTTTGGGAACTTGAGCCTGCATGTTTGCCAGCTATACTACTATGGGGTTGAGACCTCGCAATCTCAAAATGGCTGCTAATAAAATGTAGCGAAGGCAGCAAGCTCGTATGCCCTGGGATTGTACTATATAAAACAGCCCGCAACCAACATATGGCTGAAATCCTCAATATAGTAACAAAATAATAACGAGGTAACTCTTGTGGCATCAATCAGATATAATTTAAATAATTTCAGCTATGGCAAGATGCCGGTAACTTAAGATTTTCATTAAAAATCTACATGAAACAATATTCTAGTTATTTGTGTAAGCTTAATATCTTTAAAACTCTTCTTTATAAGAATTCCCAATTAAAAGTCCAAAAGACGGTTTTGTACATACAGAGGGCAATGTCTAAAACTGTTCCTCTCTTATATATCAAGGCTAAGAACTAAACACCCTGAGGCATGCGCGTTAACTGGCGCGTGTAAGACATCTGATTTGAGTTCCCTTAACAAATCAGTTGGATCTGCCAAACCATGAGTTTGGAGTTAACGTTTTTACTTACCTCGCTATTAAGAATCATGATACAGTGGTCAAAATGGTGATGTTCCATTGTAGACGTACCGTAAAGGGTGGCAAGTGGCGAGTCGATTCTATAAAAAGAATTAGGAGAACGAATTATCAAAACTAAAATCTGGCAGGAGTTTGTGAAACCGACAAAACTAAATTATTGATGGTTGTTATCATTCAAGCACACTAGTAAAATGGCAAAACCAAAAGGTGTCGGGCTAGACGTACTTGGATTGAAAAGCATTGTTAGTTCCCCTGTGGTCAAGGTCGTGGCAGAGGCAAGCGACAAGCAGAGAGTACATTTCTAGGTCGCTAAAGTGCACATCCATTTTACCAGTCTGTAACACACAAAAAGCAGTTAGCTTATAGATCTTTTAACTTTCGGTAATATGGAACTAATTTTAATAACAATGTTTGTACAAGAAACGCGCTCAATCGATAACAAAATCTAAAACTTTGTTTAGAGCTGACAGCTATAAATAACAAGGGGCTCTAATGTTGCCTCAACTCGTGCCAGGGATATGAACCTCTAATCTTATTTATTTTAATTTATTCCACTATATGGGGCACTATGGTTATAAATTGCAAATGACATCCCAAAATTGCACTGTAACAAAAAACTACTTGTTTCGCTCACAGCAAAAATGATATTTAATAAAATGATATCTAATGTAAAGAAACATAACAAACTCCCTGTCCCAAATACAACCAACACCAAAGTTCATCAGTGGTATAGCAAGTTTCATGCATATCGGAACTTTAGTTATAGGAATGTATCAACTAATACCTTTTATTAAAGAGTAGTAGGCCATTAACGATATAATTAATTTGTTTTAATAAAAAATTACACTTTTACACATTTTGAAGACTTTTTTCCTGCATGTACTATTTTGAATCTGCAAATAGCTGTACTATCTTATTTTTAAAAAACCCATAGCACTTTTTTGTTTGCCACATAACATAGCTTACTGATCCTATTTACATTTGTCAGAATCAATAATATAATTAGAAGTTGTGAAAATTAGTTTATATAATTATTATATTTAACAATTAGACCTCGAGGACGAATGGACTACGAGTAATAGTCCATGAGGCCGTAGGCCGAATGGACAATTCAAAGTCGTAGTCCATGAGGCCGAGAGGTCTAATTGTTTTAGTATCACCTAACTAGTTG
>JAOTRI020139628.1:0-10822 GCA_028564885.2 Zoanthus sanctaehelenae
CAAATTCTTCACACTCAAATACTTCTCTCAATTTACTCACTCTCCACCAAAATTTAGGGTAGAGAGTGGCCTTAATACCTATTTAATTTTTAAAAAAACAATCTAATAATGCCGGGTCATCTATAATCATAGATCCCAGTGTATTTCACTTACAGGGTTTGCTGAACATGCTGTGGTTTAGGCATTCTGTAGCCACCTTGTAACAATTGTGCGATTATATGACCTTTCATTCCCGGATATGGACATCCTCCTGAGAAGGAGAACAACTTATATTGGAGTATAACAACATCTTCAATAATCACAAAATGGAGATTAATAAACGACATATAAAATATTATGAAATAAAAATAAATCTAATCCAAAAAGTCCTTTTGCAATAATCTTCCTCCCTTTAATGATCTGTTCGGATTATTAATAAAATAATATATTATAATAACATAAAAACTAACAAACCTTACCGATTGTAAATATCTCAAACAAAAGAACTCCGTAGCTCCACCTACAAAAAATAAATATCAAAATTATTGAAAAATACTAAAATAGAAGATTTCTTAATAGACAACATTCAGAACTTAAATGAAAAAAGAAACCAGCTGACTTACTAATATTGACAAGTTGTACGTAAGTTATAATGGAATTTGCGAAAATTAGAAATGAATGAATCGCGAGCGCGAATTGTTTCATGCCATCCAGCTGTAGAAAAATATAAAAATGTTCGAGCCAATCTATTAACTATATTTTGCTTCATTCAAATGCTACGGTATTTGAAAGATTTTGTAAAAACTAATCATACACGCTGTACTCACACATCACTCTGAGTTGTGTATTTCCCGTAGAGTAGTGATTCATAGGACGTCCACTTGACCGGTAATCGACCCTGTGAAAAACATCAACAAGTTAGACTTTCGTCTCAAGAGCAGCACCAGAAAGAAGCCGACAGTATTGTTGTCTGTTGAGAACCTAGTTTTCCATGTATATCAGTTTAGCGATAAATGTTTCGTCACATTAAATGGTTTATCAAAACGTCTGCTGTCTGCGAAAAACCTTGTGATCAGGATTATCATAAGTAGTTAGATTCCCATTAACTGTTAACAGTATCTTCCAATGTTAATCGACACCTTGGATGTTTTGGTGTAGATATCCTCCTGTTGTACGTCTCTGGCCATTCCAAAGTCGGTCACTTTACACGTTTCACCTTCACCAACAAGAACGTTCCTAGCAGCCAGGTCTCGATGGATGATCTGAAAAGATGAACAGAAATTTCGATACTTATTACTGTAGTACATTGCATGTAACTGTAAGTCCGCAATGCATGCTGAGTTGCCGTTAGAAGAATAATTGAATGGCATATGCCTATATGTCCTTCAAAAACGGCTCTGCGTATCATTACTTTTTCTAGTTTGGATCACCCTTAAAGCCCATTGTATAAATCACTTGAAATAATCAAACTTCCAGTTCCGTTTCCGACCATTTCATAAATCAGTCTCAGGCTACCGCTTACGCAACAAATTATTGTTGCTTCAGGGATACTTAATATACTTAAGCAAAATGGCCACTTAGCATTTTTAACCCTCAGGTTATTTCTTGTGACCATAACCATTAGTCCTAGCAAATTTCTAATGTTAAATGAATAAATATTAATGTCAAACAAATGGTCGAATAAATGTTGTTGTTGTTGTTGTTGTTGTTGTTGTGTCTATATGACCATGAGTGTCTTGCTGCTGTACTAATTACTAATTAGATTCAATATCAAAGTAATCAAAATAGATTTATGTTCTTGCAAATAAATGGTTTTGTTTTGTAGATCTCAGCTACCAGCTCTTTACGCTTGACACCAACCTTCTTGTTGGACAAGTAAGCCATGCCATCAGCGACCTGCCATGAAAACTTAATTAGCTGTTGTGACGTAAGAGTTGATTTGGGTTTTATATCCGGATCCTTGTAGTATGTGTCATTCAATCCACGGCTTTTCCTCAAGTAACCAAGGAGATCTCCATACGGGACATAATCAATGATCACCATCAAGGGATCTGAAAAACATTATGAAATGGCTCGAGTGTGATGACATCCTTTATCATAAAAAAATTTTATTTAGGATTTTATTCCTAACACGGAGCGGAATGGGAAGAAATTCGTTACCAATTTTAAACAAAGTTTGACGATATAATTGAAAGTCATTCAGAAGAAATCTTTGAAATTTATCAAACAAAAAAAGAGAACACTTTAAAATGTCATAAAAACGATCTTAGCATGTCATTCGTCTTTTTCTACAATTTTTACTTTGACTCAAGATACAGCGTAATAAATGTCTTCAAATATTGATTGAAATAGAATTCACAAATATCGTATTTTTCAAAGCAAGAATGATTAGATGATCAACACTGATCTGAATGTTTTACTCTTCTAGATGTAGCCAACACCAGGTTTTAATCAAAGAAGTAATTAACATTATACAGTTAATTAACATTACAGTACATTAAATCTTCTTTGAATCAGATTATGCCAGGGTCTTAATAGCACAAACAATAAAACGGCTTGCTCGTCACGTAACAAGAAAAACATTTTAATAGGAAAATGTCTTTACAAATAAAACAAACGCCCAAATTTGGAGTGGAATTCATTGTAACTTGACATCGTTAACTAGTATCATCAGAATCACAAGATCATCAGCTAACAAGAATTTGTATATTAAGCATTCTTGAATAAATATTTTAAATAGCTGTTACATAGGTATATATAAGTCATTATTATAATTATGTAAAATTTTAATATTTATTATTATTTTTTTTGTAATAGACATTTCATCTGCCTTACACTAGTACTCATTGTTATATCCAGATGAGATGAGATTTTCTGTAAAATTCGTTGACATTCAATAAACTGACTTGAACTGAACTAAATTCAATTGAGTAACAATCCATAAGAACAGTTAAACTGAAAAATGATAAATCTTAGAAACAAACAATCATTATAGTAAATAATACAATAGAGTTTAACTACAACACCAGAAATAATGCAATAGCAGAGAAAATATGTTCGACTCTAATGCAAACACTGACAAAAAAAAGATGCTATTTTTTGGAAATATGCTTTGTATTAAACCAAATGTTAAATCCTTTGCGAGCTAAGTGGCAAATGATGCAGAAGATTATCTCAGATTTTTGTTGTGATACGGCGGATGAAAGTCTGACTGCCTCTCGACGAGACATTAATCCATACCAGGTTAGCTCCCAGTAGACTCATTTATCTAACGAGTAAGGAAAGAAAGCTGAGTTAGCTTGTGTAGGAAAAAATGGTCGCACAAACGTCTATTTTCGTATGAGCAGGGAATCGATCACGGGACTTTGTCGTCTGATATACAGCAGAATTATTCTTACCAACTGCTCTAACAATAACTCATTTTTACCACAAGGTAGAAATGTTTAATTCCGATATAAATTTATCTTCAAAGTTGACAATTTTTGGATAGGAAACAACAGTTGGTATAAATAGAAAAAGGTTTTTCAAACGCAGTTACTAAATAATGCTCAAGGGCGCATTCTGTTCTTTTTTAGAGCAGGAAAAAACTACAAGATCCCGCACTAATTCTATACCAACCTGTCTCGGTGACGCACCCCAAAAGTTTGATAACGTGTCGGTGGGGTTTCAACCGCTTCATTACCTCAAGTTCTGATAACAAGTCCTTCTTATCGGTGGCTGCAGCATTCTCTGCATAAATGAGAATCAGAATAGATTTTTAAAAGTGCACATATATATAAACAACTATACATTATCAAGTCTTTCTAAATATTCCTATTTTTAAACGCACCACAGTTCTCCAGCTTTCGTAAAACGCTTTACCTTTTAGCATTTTTACGGCAACCGTTCCGCCTTTTTTCATATTTGGAAGATCTCTAACTTTCGCCTTAGCAACCTGGCCAAACGCTCCTTTTCCAATGATTTTCACCAGACTAACTTGATCCCGTGACACTTCATAGCTTTGTTGCATTGACACAAGAGCAATATCATTTTCTATGACTGAAGGTGAACTTGTCTTAACTGGTTCTTCATCATCTTCAAAATTCTCCTATAAAAAGCCAGAAAACACTAATCAGTCTGAATATTGATATGTAGTTTGCACATGAATGCGTGGAACCTGCACAGAAAGAAACGTGTGGAGTCTTAATTGATAGTTCAAACTTTTATTTGAAGTAAAAATAAAATGAAGAGTTAGTAACTCTTGAGCATTTTGAATAATGGTAGAGTAATTATCACGCGTCAAAGGGTTAATTAGTACTCGTTAATAATAGATATCTGAACAGACATCAATGATATAATGCTGATGAAAAAAGTGAACATCGAGTTCCTTAATTGTGTCACCACCTTGTAAATAAACCACGAAATAAAAGCTATAGTAACTCTTTTTAATATGCAACTGAATGAGCTCACCGTGTTGCATGTTATGAAAAATAAGTTGACAAACTTGGAGAAAAACGTTTGACAAATAACTGAATATTCCAAACAAATATATTATACATAACTAAATGGCAAAACAGTTACTGTTCATTAAAAAGGAATTTTACGATGCATGAAGATCAATCGTGGTGATTAATGAACAGACAAAGCGAAATAAAATCAATTTCAGTGCAACAATTCCAAGCGCATTTTTTTTTGCAGTTTATCAAAGGCTGGATATAGAAATTATTACCTGTTTTGAGGCGAAGTTGTAGCTCCTTTCACCCATCAAAATTCTGAAAAAAATAAAATGTCTTTTATAATGTCTTAGTTCGGTAAAATCATTAAGCAGTTTTTATAATTGATAAATTTTAAACTGTTTAATGAAAAATAATTTATAGACTGACATTTCGGATTGAAGTCGTCCTTGGTCTAACTATAAATGCAGTAAAATGTATCTTTTTTACAAATTGTTCTCATGTAATTTTCTGTAGAAACACCGATGTAACATTTCATTTATAAGAGAAAAACATTTTTACGTTAAACACATCATTTAGTATAACGTTAAACACATTAAGCAAGTCAATTAATGTATTGTTTGACCGAAAAACCTTAAGTTTGGAAATCTTAACTGAAAAAGTATAAAAACAAAACGTTTTAAGGATATAAAAGATTTTAAAAAAATATTAAAATTACAAACGTTTTCGGATAAATTAATCATCTTCAGATAATTACCTGAAGATGGTTAAGCTAGTTATCCGAAAACGTTTGTAATTTTAATATATCTTTTAAAATCTCTTATAGCCTTAAAAAGTTTTTAACAATTCTACATGGAAAAATCAATTCTAAACATTATATTTGTTTTAGTAAAGAGGTTCATTAACATTTACTTAGCTTTCTTGATTAGCTGGAAGTCCATCCGTACCTTTTTTCTTCTTCCATTTCTGCAACGGGCGGAAAAACAGTCAAACCGCGGTCTAACAAAATTTGTCTTACCTTTGCAAACAAGTTAACAAGCGTATAATTTACCTTTCATTTTCCGACGGATCCAAACGTTGTACAACAGTTGCAATATGTTTAAAACAACCAGAATCGCGATTATACTCCAGTAAACAGCATCCAGATTTTCTCCAGATGAACTCACGTGTTCTTGTTTCCGTCTTACTAAAATGCAAAGAACATTCAGTTGAATTCAATCTTGTTGGGTGTTAATCATTATAAAATAACTTAAATAATATAACAACTTTTATTATTACTATTTTTTTTTTCATTTTAAATTATTGTAATTTGATTATATTTAAGGCTGCTACGATTGCAAAGCGCTGTTGGATTATTAATTGTAGGCATGTTTCCATTGATAAAGTGAGTGTTGTTTATTGTACCAGTAAACACGGTGAACCTACAGGAAGTGCAATTTTCTTTGTTAAATTGACGATCGCTGTATAACATGCAAGAACAATGTTTAATAACAAAGAGAAAATCAGTAATTAGGTACCTTCATGTTGTGTCGTGAATGCGGTGTCAATAGGTTTACTATATCCGGCAATGTTCCGAGCGTACACCCAAACTCTGTACGTTGATCCTGGTGTAAGTTGACCAATTATCTTCTCAGTAGCATATATTTCAGGTATCACTAAGGCAACTGCATCAGATGTGTTTTTCTGAATCTTAATCTTGTAGTCAATCACTACACTTCCTCCATCATCGTCTGGTGCTGTCCAGGAAATTCTGGTGTAATTTGTTTCTTTTTCTAGAATCCGCAAGTTTCTCGGTAACCCCGGTATAGCTGGTGGACAGTGACACAAATAAAATGATTTTGGATTAAAATATATTTAATATGAGGTTTTAAAATTGCTTTAATTTGTAAAAGATAATTACCGTAATTATTCTACATTTATTGTTTGAAATTATTATGATCTTATTGTACGCTTGACAAATATACTGTCCATCAGTCTGCTAGGGAGTTTGTTGTAACTGTTAAACGACTACCATCGCCTGTGTTTTAAAAAAATTACATTATTAGTGATCTGCCAATCCCGGGGACCAAACCACGCGACTGAAGCAGCAGGAAAAGAAAATACTTCACAGTTCAAAGTTAAGTTGTTGCAATCTCATGATCCAATTCGGTTTCGTACTTCAGGTTTATATAAATGCAATAGAAACAATGTTAGACAACTTTCGTGTAAGAACAAATTAAAGCAACATTAATTTGCAGAAGGTTTCTCAGAAGTATTTTTTGTTTTGACACTGTGTGGGTTGAAAGAGCCATCACGTGAGCCTGGACCAACGAAATACAAATATATTTGAGAATTATTACTATGCATTATGAGTGATTCACAAAAGGAATCTAGACTTTAGAATACCCCGACACTGCCTTTAATGATATGGTGATTCATTCTGCGCATTGCTCGTTCTATAAAAACAAATGCGCATAATTACATTAACCACAGTGTCGGGGTATTCGGAATCTGTAACGATTAACAGGAATTTGTCCCACATCTCAGTAATCCGTTCGATAAAAAAACTTCCATGTGTTCAAGTTAGTTTTCATATTTCCGGTAACTGTAGGAAATACGTACAAAAATATCTGCGTTACGCAGTTTAGCAGATATTTGTTTTCTGCACGTTTGGTTAAGAATTCGTACAGTTTAGCACCATTCATGTCCCCGATGAATTGATAGTAGTCGTATATTTGCATATGAGCTCTATAGGGTGTCCATTGTTACTATGGCATTCTTGCGCGCTTTGTCATTACTAATTATTCATGCAAAAACCCTTTAAACTATGTCAACCATTTGGGCTAAGTAAGCCGTTTAGGCAACGTAAGCCATTTATTTAGGCTATGTCAGCCATTTAGGCTATGTAAGCCGTTTAGGCTACTGATGTAAGCCATTAAGGCGACAAAAGCCATTTAGGCTATATAAGCCGTTTAGGCTACTGATGTAAGCCATTTAGGCAATGTGAGCCGTTTAGACGATGTTAATAACTTGGTTCCCGCTTTTGCTGTTTTCTCGCAATTTACCCGGGTGTGTTCATAATTTTAGCCAACTTTTGCCTTTCTATGTGCGTGCATTGTAATAACCCACGCAATCGAGGTTGTTGTGGATCCATTTACTCATGCGCGTGTGTTCTTGTTTGAGAATTTTGCAGATATATTCAGTAAAGGGATCTGGTCCGACGCCAGGGAATTGGAGGATCCTGAAATGGTTGTTCTTGTCAAAGAGCTGAAAAGTGTCCAAATCATTGAACTTATAAAGAACATTATAAACAGTCCTGTCATGCAGGGGACGAGGAGTAGTCTCGGCCGGACCCAGATTTCCTACATTTCCTCAACGAGGTTTAAAAGTTAGTTTTTTTTTCTGGCCTCCCTGGCTCTCCTCGATATTTGGAAATTCTATCATTTTTGCTCAGTATTCTGTAAAGTATTTATTTTTGTAAGCAATATAAATATGGTATGTTGTCGTTTACCGACCCATAACCAATAACTCCAAGTATTGTCTTGTCATGTTATTCCTTTTGGTTATGGTACAATAATTCTGTACATAGAGCAGAAGTTGTTACAACCCTTTTCTTTATTTTTTCACTTTTAATATTTTTACATTAAACACTTCGAAAGCTAATCACTAATCTCCAATTTATCCCATTTTAAGAATAAGAGCTACAAAACTGTGTTAGACGTTTTTATCCAGGGTGTGGTACTAGAAACTACAGGGAGTAGGGGTTGAAACAAACTCCTCCTCCTAAATGGAAGGGACAAGGGGAGTAAAAAAAATGTTTTTCCCTTTGGTTTAAGTTAAGTTTCTGTGACTGTGTTTTCAGATCTATTCCATGATGTTTTAAGTAGAAACGAAAAACATATGTTTTTTTTTGTATTTGTGGACTTTTACGGAGAAAATAATCTGCATTAATATAAAAAAATCTTTTATGTTTTCTAAAAATAGTAGTTATGTTCAAGTACGTTTTCTAACACTGGAACACGTTACAGAGGTTTTATTTGGCTCTTAATGAATTTATCTATTTTGAGAGAAGTTTATGAATTATTATTTCAGTCAACTGTTTTTACAGTTATTAGCTGTTGTTTATACTCCCCTCCGCTCCTAGAAGGTAAAAGGGGGAGAAATGCTTCATTAAGAGAAGTTTAACTCAAGTGCGACACATTTCAGGGTATTTACTGTATTGAATGTCGACAAAAGAATATCAAAATGTCAACCATTTATAAAGAAAGTCTCCTCTTCAACACCATAAAAGTTCTTGGGAAGATGTCTACTTACAAACTACATTTAGCTGGAGACTTTTTGTTGCACAAAAATTTCCCGCGCTGTTTGCTGTACAAGTGAAACTGTTGTCACTATCCCTTGTTATGTTCTTTATCACCAGCAGAGCACTCGACACTGATTGATTCAGCTTTATATAACTAACGGCGTTTGTCCACGTGACGTTTGGTGCTGGTTTGCCAGTGGCTGAACAATTAACAATGACATCGTTACTCTCGATAACATCCAATGGTGAGGTAAAACTGCTGCTTGTTATCTGTGGAAGAACTGAGAAAAAAAACCTTGTTGTATATTGTTGTGATGTAAAGATGTGCTTCATAAATTAGTCCTTTACAAAATATTTTACCATTTAAAACCTTTAAAACTCATTATAGGCGGACGTGGTTGGTGCAATTGGTAAGATCTGCTTTCCAACCACAAGGTCCCGAGTTCGATCCCCGGCACTTTGCCGAGATTCGAAAATTTGTGTGACCTTCTTTTCCGCTTAATCCAACTCAGTTTTCCATCCTTCCCGGGTACGTAAATGAGTACCAGCGTCTGCTGGGAGCTGACCTGCGACGGATTAGTGTCCCGTCCAGGGGGAGTCAAAGACTCTCATCCGCTTAACACTACAGAAACCGGAGATAAGCGCCGGCCCCATGGGCCACTAGGCTTGAAAGGATTTAGCTATAGCGCGTACAAGGTAACCATTATAAAGATTGCGCCAAAAAACCTCTCGCATGTTTTTCAATCATTTAGTATTAATAATAGTATCAATAATAATTGTTATTTTTTTATAATAATTATAATAGTAATAGTAATAATAATAACAATAATAATAATAATATTATCAATTATTCATATTGCCAATTTTTCATATGGATATAAATAAATGCGCATCAAAACTATATACAGTTTTCAACAATTGAGGGGAGCGGCTCACGTATATTCATAACCGTAAATGCTCTAGTGACGAAGACAGACTACAACACTGGGATCACTACCCTGCTTTTTCGACAAATGTGTAGATTCTTTTGAGTCCCTCGAGAGAGTTTCGAGAGACTGGACTTTTGTTTTAACGTCCTTATGACGCAAAAGTCTAACTGTTTGCAGATATTAGAGCAAAGGTTGCCCTTTTTCCTCAATTAGCTTAATACTCTGAGTATTTGTCCGGTCGATAATATCGAGCCCAAGCCTCCTGCATGATAGACGTCCTCCAATTATGCTAAACAGGCAGAGTTCCAGGATCCGGACTTAATTGGAATTCCTTGGCAGCCATACATTTACAAAAGCAAGTACTACTTTCATTCTGTTCTTAATTACCGTTAATAAGGGGAACTAACGTCCTTAGTTTTTTCTATATTTTATTGGAAGTAATTTTCCCCAATAACACCGTCATATAGTTAACCGCAAGCTTAAGCCAAAAAGAAGGAAACGCCCAAGATGACGGGTCACGTAAACTCACATTTCTTATTTGCACTTTAATTCTATTCATTTTTTATTCTATATAATAATTATTCTAGATATGTACTGGGAAATTTTTGATTTGGCGTTAGTTTTTGACCGGAGAGCTCCAAAAAGGTATTTTCAATTTGTAGTGATAACTACATGCACGTGTAGTTATTGTATTTGCTACGAGCAAGCGAAGCGAGTGAGCAGCATATACTATTCTCAACGAATGGGCTTCCGGTGGCGCACGATAATACCGTGAACAAAGTCGATTTCGTGGGCGAACTGGCTAGCAATTTCAGTTTTAACGCCTGTAGTACTGTTACGTAATCAGCGGCTGTTTCGTTTTCTTGCTGTCTCCAGGCGAAGATGAGATGGCAAAGTTTATTATGTTGAATGTGACTTTATTTACTCGAGGAAGCTAAGTATTTATCAAAGTCGCTTTAGCAACATTTCTAGAGGAAAACGTGTGTTTTCATGAGTCTTTCAGCTTTCTTATGAGCAAAATTGTGCGATATTTCGTGGACAATAGAGACCGTGGATCGTGTTTTAATTGAAGGAGATTTCATGATCTTGAAAGAAGAGACGATTTCTCTGAATTATCTGCCAGATTGAGTCCTTTGGTCTACGATGACACGGAATTAGAATGACAAGTTGAAACAAAATGAACTATAAAGGACGATATT
>JAOTRI020139638.1:0-21180 GCA_028564885.2 Zoanthus sanctaehelenae
GTTTTTGATTGACAGTTTTTCAACTCGGGGTATATCATCGTGACGGAAAAAGCGGCAAGATCAAAGGAAGCTGCGTAACCCCCTGCACTATATTTTCTACAAAGCCCCACATATCGAAAAAGCTCTTACTGTCAGCACTATCGAGTCCATTTCGAAACCAGCTATTCTGCTTATTATTACACTGCTTTGATCAGCAAGCTAAAGATAACGTCGTCTATACTTTCACTCAAACCTGCAGACTGTCGAGCCTTAGCCTAACTGATTTCAGACATGTACCTAATTTAACGCAACTAATAAATAAATAAAAACAAATTAATTTAATCTTTTTATATAGTGCAGTAAATCATAGGTAGATGCTCTTGCGCGCTTAACAAGAATTCATAAGATTACAAATAAAATTAATACAGAATGATGAATCATAATACAAAATAATGACTTAAATACTAAATTTGAATCTAAAAAGGTATTATTTTACACTCTAAATATTTCCCCGATTCTGATTGGCGAAAAACACACGGTTAAATTCACCATAACCGGTTACTGATGACCAAATTTGGAAGAATTAATTTTGACTTTAACGAGGAAATGACGTCAAAAATGCAGCGTTTTCGGAGGTTAAGGCACCGTTTACCGAGAAGACCTGGGGACTAACTTGTGTTATTTTTGGGAGACAAACATTAGAAATGGCTGCGAGTAAGTTTACAAGTTTGAGTGAAGAAAATATCACCCAGTTACTCAATGATAAAGACAGCGAGAATACCAAAAAGTTGACGAAACACCATCAAGCGGATCTCGGAAGGGTGTTATCCACCTTGGCCAGCTAACACCTTCCGAGATCCCCTTAATTCTTCATATCCTATTCAGCCTCATTCATTAATTGCTAATTAATTGATTAAATAATTTATAGGTTAAACACAATGTTAAAAAGATGAGTTTTGAAAAGTTTCTTAAAAGAGAGTAAATACAAGAAGCGGATCTAATCAAATTTGGAAGGTTATTCCAAAGTGCAGGTGTAGATACAGTAAAACTACGGTCATCGAGCGTGCGTTGGGTTTTTATCCTTGTTTGTTCCAGCAGAACCCTATCCACATCCACACAAGTAAGGGTACCAATTTCCAAGAGTTTAAACTGCTGATATAATGAACAAGCTATGGAAACTGACCTTGAAGATGTGCTTTAAAGTATGTTCAGCAGAAGATGGGATACACAACATGCTAAAATGTCGTAAAAACCTAGGAGTCACCGGATTGCGTCCACCACCAGGGGGAGCACAAGCAGCACAAATTGTCATGTCCTGGAACAACAAAGACACCTTCATTAATATCTAATTGATAATATAATACCTAATCAGCATTAAACCTTCACTCGAGCGCCAGTTTTGTTTAATTGTCAATTATAACAAATACGCAGTGACAAATCATTATTTTCTACGAAAAAGTTAAACTAAACTGTTCCCATGAGAAATTTTATAAGGTTAAAAGATCGTTTACAAAACTTGTTTGGATATTCACTGAGGAGGAGGTAAACAAAAGTACAGTTTTTAGCGTGTGTTTTCCCTGTTTATTTGTTTAAAAGAAAAGAGGCTTTTGTTTTGACAAGGACGTATTGCTATTTCTAAAATGCAAACCCTTGAACTTGAACCTTTGAAATCTGACCATGGATTTAAGTCATTGAATTTTATGTCACTTACTTGAATTTCCTTCCAAAACAGCTTCTCGCGGTCATACAGACCAGAGAAATCCTAGAGAGAAAAACAACCGGGAGAATGAAGTCGTGTATCATCTATCTATGGAGTTTGGGACAGGGATGTAGGCAAATAGACTATCGTTTGGGACTGGGGTGCAGCTAGATAGACTATCGTTTGGGCTTGAGGTGTAGCTAGACTTTCCTTTGGAATTGGGGTGTAGCATGATAAAGGCTACTGATCGTTTGGGAGTGGGTTGCAGCTAGAAAAAGACATTCGTTAGGAACTGGGGTATAGCTACATAAAGACTAGTTTGGGACTGGGGTGTAGTTACATAAAGACTATACAGTGCATTCTCGATTATCTGAGCCTTGATTATCCGAATGCCAAATTTGGGTAATTAATTTTTTTTTACCCAGAAAGTTGAATGTGGCTTTGTCGAGTTGCCTAAACCTTTTTCCATTTCAATTAGGATAAATGTCAAACAAATCTCTTTTTTCGAACACATTGCAGTCTTCACCCACACCTTATCATCTCATGTCCATTATCTCCATAATTCATCCATTTTGATGGTGATTTTAGCGATAAATTTGGATAAATCGAACACGTGGCGTAAACTCATTCCTCTTCCTATTCCCGCTGTGTGTGAAGAAACTACAGTTGACTAGTCTCAAGAAATCCCCGCTGTTCTTGATAAAACTAAACGAGCTAAGAATTCTCAAGAACTCGTCACTTTCCTTGAAGACCTCAACATCGAAGCCACACAATTTCCTATTGATGACTGGTTCGAAAATGATGGCCCTGGCTACGAACATCTCAACATGCTGAGCTCGAGATGCAGAAGCAAATGATGACGAAGATGACGTCAAAATTGGGAATGTTCCGTGACCAACAACAAAGCCATGGTTGCCTTCGACACTTGCCTTGTTTGGCTCAGATTTCAACCTGAATCAACGGCAGTCAACATTTCCCTGCTAGTGCAACTGCGCGAATTTGCTGCTTAGAAGAGAGAAAGTCGTCGTAAGTAAAGCACAATTGAGTTGTATTTTCAAAGTAAATAAACTGAAGTTTTTTCTTTTTGTTGGTTTTTTAATTTTGTTTATGAATTATGTTGTGTTTATATTGAGTATCAGACATTAAACGTTACTTCCTTTCCTGCCTTTGTTTTTTTTTTAGTTATGGCAAAATACCATCCTTTAGGGGGCATAAAAAAGAGTCAAAGTTTTTTCTCGATTATCCCAATTTTTGACTTATCCGAATGGCTCGTCTTTCAACTGAGTTCAACCTGTTCGGATAATTGAGGACGCACTGTACAAGTAAGGAACAAAACAGTAGATTTGCAGCTACATTGTTAGAGCACCACGATTTGTAGGTTTGTAATCTTAAGATACAGGTCTTGGATCCTAAATCTATCAAAAAGTTATTGATTTCTGCTTCTCCATTAAAGAAGGTACAATTTACATCAACAACTCAATGGATAGTTGGTAGTAATAACAACAAAAAACTTTATTGAAATGTCAGGATGTTGAGCTTATTATGAAAAGTACAAAACCTTCGAATATTCAATTAAAAGTTAATAGCTAAGTTCACTTAATTTAAAAGAGATCGAGCATTTAAAAAAATCGCAAAACTATAATTATAATTTTAGAAATGATAACTGTAAGTGCAGGGTTGTCCCATTGTTAAAACTCACTTGGTATTGCCTCAACAGCTCTATGGGTGGCTGTGATCCGTACGTGTCTAGCTTTGGCATGTTCAGATCGTCCACAAACAAGATAATCCTTTTACCGGCAGGAGCACCTGCAAAATAGTAAAACATAAAAATTAAACTTGAAGTGGACACGACAAGAGTAAAATGAATGGCAAGAAATGGTTTGGTAAAGGTTGACATTTGCTGAGAAAAATACAAACATTTGCAAGGGGAAAGAGGGGGGAGTCCTAAATGGTACTTTTTACTTACTCAACTTTCCCAGCTGAAAATGAATAAAAGACTTGACAATATATGTATGACCTTCCCAATCAGCACCAACATGAATAGTCAGTGTTTCTAGAAATATTATTCATGTATATCTAGCCTCTTGATGCCTAAACAAAATGAGCAACGTTCAAAACACTTGATGGATACCATTGACCTTTTTGCCTTTCTTTTTTTCCGGCTAGTACCAAATTACACCTTTTCTACTAACGCCGCGTGCACAAAGCGGACATTAAGTAAAGAAAAATACGTTTGTCGTTTTCCAGTTACTGGGTATCATAGAAAAAACTCTGATTTAAGTATTAGAAAGGGACTTAAAACGTCCTCCGACTGTCATCAATTCTTTTTTAATAGAACTGGAAAGATGATTAAGATAACACCAAGGAGAAATTTCTAGGTAAACGTGGTTTCTCCATGAACTTTGACGTAATAATAAAAAGCACAAAAAAAGTAAAACTTTTAAAAAGTGCCTCACCTAAAATATTTTTTCGTTTTTTCTCCAGCTTTGCTTCAATCATCTCCTGAGTTCTCTTGCTGTTGGTTTGTGCTGAGAAGTTGATCATAACGGGTACATAGCCAGCCTTATCACTGACATCACTCAGCAGCCCTTTGGCTATCACCGACTGGTGCATACAAACAACACGAACATAATATAAGAGATTACTTACAAAATCAAAATTTAGGCAATTTGATAACTAGGCAGTCAAGAAGAGAAACAAATGAACGCATGAACAGATAAAAGAATCAGCAGAAAAGAGACAAACGCGTAATCGTTGAGATCACCATTGAACAGAGTCAAAAAGATGTTCTCGTATATTACACGGAAATAAATAACAATGAAGCCAGTTGCTTCTGTATTATCGAGGTATAAACTGTTGTTTTCGTACCATAATTACTAGAGTTTCCTAAAAGTTAATATAAAGAGAAACAACAGCTACCTTTCCAACTCCAGTAGTTCCTGTGAATAAAACTGATTTCTTGACGACCAACATCTTCTCCATGAGAAAACCAAAACGCACTGTGTCAACAGTTGGTACGAGAATATCAAAATATGGTGTCTGTGGATATCAAGATCTAATATAAGCCATAAAATTAAAAGTTTTTACTCCTTTACATTACAAACATTAGTAAAACTGCCAGTGGTAACTAAATAGAAATATGTAAGTACTAATTAAAACATCCTGCGAACTCGAAGCAATTTTATATCCATTCCGATCATTTTCTTTTTTAATTCTACCAAGTTTCATGTTGCTTCTGTTGGCTCACTCAGTGTGTATGTCACTTTCACAGCATCCACGTATCCATAGTTAATGGCCTTGCCAATCATCATAGGCCACATATCCATAGGTAATGGCCTGGCCAATCACCATAGGCCACGTATCCATAGGTAATGGCCTGGCCAATCACCATAGGCCACGTATCCATAGGTAATGGCCTGGCCAATCACCATAGGGCTCCATTGGCCTTGCCAATAACTTTATTATATTTTTCACAAAACATTACGAAATGATTCATAGAGTAACTCAAAAATACATTGTTTTATTTTAGTCGACTTCTTCATTCGTAATTAAAGTTGATGAGATATATAATGGACAGTTAATAGACTATATTATCTAAAAAAACCTTTAATCCGGACATTTGCTCACACTTACGTTATCTCCAACTGCCGATAACTGCTCAAGTCTTTGTCAATTTCCTTTGCAGGATCGAGTTATTGCAAATTTACAACCTATTTGCAATATGGTTCAGTTTAAAAGCCTGCATATGACATAATATTTACCTCAGTACTGTACTTGAAGGACGGAATAATCTTCTCCCAGGGTTCCAGTCGGCGAGTATCGAAATCAACGTAATAACTGTACAGGTCACCAGAACCTGGAATCTGGAAAGGACATACTCATTAGAATTTGATACTCCTCAGTACCTTTTAACGCCAATCTAATGTTAAAAAGGGACCTAAATGTAGACTAAAGAGAGAAGCAAGTGTGCGCCAGTGAAAATTTGGTAACCTTCAGAGAAACCTTATAACGTGAATACATATTCCCAAAACGAAAGAAACCCCACCTGAACTGATGGTAAAATCAAAAATATTTGCAGCTTTTATATCGGTCATATCTTAAACACAAACCTTATTACGGATTACTTACCCTAACATCTTGGTTATCAGCTTTTATGTCGGTCATATCTTAAACACAAGCCTAATTACTGGATTACTTACCCTAACATCTTGGTTATCAGCTTTTATATCGGTTATATCTTAAACACAAACCTAATCACTGGATTACTTACCCTAACATCTTGGTTATCAGCTTTTATATCGGTCATATCTTAAACACAAACCTAATTACTGGATTACTTACCCTAACATCTTGGTTATCAGCTTTCATATCAGTCATATCTTAAACACAAACCTAATTACTGGATTACTTACCCTAACATCTTGGTTATCAGCTTTTATATCGGTCATATTTTAAACACAAACCTAATTACTGGATTACTTACCCTAACATCTTGGTTATCAGCGAACTGCTCCCGAGAGTAAGAATCGAAAGCATCCATGGAACTCTCAACTAAATTTCCACCAATGCACCACACGAACGTGAACAGAAACGTGGTGCAAATTAGAGAGTGCAGCTTGACTTGGTCCATGGAGAAATCAGGGCCTCCTTTAGGTTGGAACAGGAAACTTTCAAGAAGGTCACACATAGACGCTACCTTGGCCACATCCACCTGAGAAGAAACAGATGAAATAAAATTTTTGTTTTTCATTCCCGAGACTCAGACCATAATGACTACCCAAGCAAGGAAAATCTAGTTTCCCCACAAAAAGAACTCGATGTCGATTTTTACCATTTCTTCCCACATTACAGTTAACACAGATATCGGCAGATGTTCTGCAACTTTGACAGTTTATGATCAAAAATAAAACGATTGCAAACTTCATAAGCTTTGGTAAAAAATCTTCGTTACCACAATTACCTGAGTCATAGCTTGGTAAAAAATCTTCATGTTACCACAATTACCTGAGTCATAGCTCGGTAAAAAATCTTTATGTTACCACAATTACCTGAGTCATAACTTGGTAAAAAATCTTCGTTACCACAACTACCTGAGTCATAGCTTCATGTTACCACAATTACCTGTGTCATAGATTCATGTTACCACAATTACCTGTATCATAGATTCATGTTACCACAATTACCTGAGTCATAGCTTTGAACATGTTACCACAATTACCTGAGTCATAGCTTGGTAAAAAATCTTCATGTTACCACATTTACCTGAGTCATAGCTTGGTAAAAAAACTTCATGTTACCACAATTACCTGAGTCATAGCTTTGAACATGTTACCACAATTACCTGAGTCATAGCTTGGGAGCACTTTTTCCTTACAAAGCTCAGACCAGCATCAACATATTTTTCAAACAAGTTATGGAGGTATTCCTGTGGATAAAGAAGTATTGAAAATTAATGTTTGATCAGAAACGGTAACATTGATAACTTAGTTTGCAAAAATCTAATTCGTCTTGATCACATATATTCAATTCAAGTTTTGTAATGAACTGGGACGGTAAATGAAACGAACATAAGTATTCCATATTTTCCATAATTTCGACACGGTAAAATTGTACTACATTAGCTTGTTTCACGTTACATTAATTACGGCCAACGGTCTTATGAAATAGTCACCAACCATTCGTAATGATAATGAATTCAGAAACAATTGAAGTAATAGAGGAGAGGTCAGTATTTTCGGAATAACTTCCACCTTTTTCAGAGTTTGTTAAGCAGCTTTACTTCATCAGCTAAATCCTTTACGAACCAAGTGGCTCAAGGAGTCCGTGTTTATCTCCGTTTCTGTATTGTTAAGTGGATGATGGGACACTAATCCATCCCAGGTTAGCTTCCAGCAAAGACTGGTACTCAATTACCTACCTCGGAAGGATGGAAAGCTGAATTGGTTTAGGCGCAAAAGGAGGCCACGCAAATATCTGAACCCCGGCAAATTACCGGGATCAAACTGGGGATCTTGTGGCTGCAAAGCAAAGACCTTACCAACTGGGCCAACCAAGTCCGCCCATTTCATTAATACAATGTTCAAAACTGGAATTGTCCATTGGAATAAACTACAAATCACGTACCGTGGTCTCCTCTGTCATCTTATCTCGAAACTTAGCAATCCAAGTCTTTACCAAGGGTTTCCAGCCTAACTCACCAGGATCCATGTAAACCATACCACACCTGGTGGAAAGTATTTTTTTTAAAGCTTGTTATCAGAAATAGCAATAATTCGCACTGGCTTATTACACAATAGAACTCTTATGCCTTAGAAGCGCTTCCTAAAGATTTGAAAGCTTTTGTCGAAACCAGTTTACTTTTAAGCTATATATGAATGAAATTTACCACTGGTAATAAATGGTAAATAACTATCAATATCATATCATCTATTACCACCGCCTTTGTCATCTTATCATTGATATTTCAATCCGCGTCATAATCGATCACGTGATCTCGGCATTATGACGGCTCCACCACGCAGAAAAATAACTTGTCAAATAGCTTTTGACGCAACATCTGAAAATTCTTTTCCTCGTTCGTTCTGATTTCTCGTTAATTTTATCGCCAACGAGTTGGTTTATATGAAAACAACTATTCACTTGCAGTAACTAACCCTTAAATGTAATATTTTATCAAAAATATTAATTAACAAGGGAAGAATATCCTAATTCTAACCTACTAACAGTGGCTGGTGAAGCAACTGCCAAATCCTGCACTTCAAACACCATGTGCATGGTATTGTTTAACTTTATACGTTCACTGTTAGCAAGGCAGAGCATTTTATTGTCGTCCAATACAGTATTCATGTTCTCAATCCAGAGTGCGTCTACTGGCCCATCACAGATTATCCACTTATGGTCTTCCGATGTGTCCTACGAATAAATATTGAAGCACAACAGTTAAGGTAATACAAAGAAATGACTATTTGAAATGTTTAATTCAAACTCGCAACTAGTATAACTATTCACCCCATTTCGTCCCAAATACTCAAATCTATAAACATCGGATGTTATAGTCCTGAAACCTCTACGTTTCTTCCTCACATAAGGTTAGTTCATCTAGCCAATACATACTCGGTTAAACGAATCTATAGAAAGCCTAAACAAAATTTAAATGGCAAAGACCAATTTCAGTAATGTTTCAACTGATGGAGGAGCAAAAAAATATGAAAGCTAACGTTACCTGAACACAATGCCTGACTTTGACGGCCATGAGACCGTCCTGCCATTCCATAGTCAGTTTGTTCACTTCGCCATATAGCTCACCCATACTAATGGACTGTGAAACAGAAACATGACACCGAAATCAATGTTAATATCAAACATCGGTAACAATAGAAAGGAAAGTAGAGATAATAAAACACAATACAATATCAACAGTCATGTAATGGAAAGTGCCAAAAGCTTTAAGTTACATAAAACATTCTGGAATCCCTTAACACGATTATCGTTTCAATCAACTTTGAACTCTAGTATTACTAAATAAAAATCCGGATTCTGGAACAGACTACGTATGGTAAAATACTAAACGCTTACCTTTGGATTCATAACGTGAGTATGAACAGGTTGGTAGTACGGGTTGTCAACCTTTTTAGCGTGTAAGCTGGTTAGAGTGTCCTTCAACATCTAATGGCACAAAGTAGAACACGTTTAGAAAAAAAAAACTCTATGTAACACTGAATGCAACGCAATAAGGATTCTGGTTCCTAGATATCTTTAAAAAAAACAAAATTAATTCAATGACACCAAGATAACACGTCAACTTTTACTTTCCTAAAAACGAATGCGTTTGATTCATGTCAACTATCTCAAAGTATCGTGAGAACTTTACCTCGTAGTTAGTAGTTTTTCCCGATCCTGTTGGGCCAACCAACATTACACCATGACGAACAATCATAGTTTCATACAATTGAATCACCTTGGAGACCAACTTGGGTAAAACCTGGTAAAGTGGATGTTAATTATTACATAAACCCAAATAGCAGCTTTTCTGACCAATGCGGGATTATTTAGTGACAGGGAGCTTTCAAACGGATAAACATTAATATAAAAGTAAAAAAACTCTCGCTTCATGTTCGGCGTAAGCCAAAGACCTACTATGAGAACATGTCATTTGATTGGTCAGTCGCGACATTACGTTTTTCAAAACATACCCCTGGTCATTTTTTTGTATTCACTTTGCGTTGCTGTTGCCTGTTTGCCTCATAAGCTTGGTTAATGACGAAAATTAAAAGATAATCGACTCCAAAAGCCATAAAACAAAAGCAGATGCAAAACATGTTAATTGCTTTATGGTACGTAACACAACTATCTAAATTTTAAACCATTGTTCGCACCTGCAACCCACGGTTTGCTAAACACTCTTCAATTGTTGACTGAAGCTGGCCATAGTCATGCTCTGGAATATCCCGACCAGGAAACAGATCCGATAGAATAGCCTGTTGGGAATATGATACAACATTTAATTATAGCACTGATATAGCTTAGCACATCACGTAATATACGAATTAATGTCTTCAGTCATCCAGTAATTGATTTAAATGTCATTTTTTTTTGTTGTTAACATCACATAACACTTATGTATGATCTACCAATCACTTTTTAATTCTACCGCACACTCTCTTTGGTCAACAATGATTAGGTCTTTTTAACAGCAAAAAGAATGTCTGCAAATTGCAACAAAAACGCTAAGGCTCTTTAAAGAAATCTTAATTTGTAGTTCTATATCTTATAGAATGGATCAACTCCAGTAGTATAGTAAACTTCAACTATCATCTAATAGGATTCAAGCAAATGCACAAAGAGGAAAAAAAAATTATTACTACGCTTTATAGATGGGAAAGCACATAGGAAATTCTAGCTATCTCAGCCAGTCATTACTAATCAAAATGTTGCTATTGCTACAGCTTTACCAACAGCTAATGATGGTAAAGTTGCATCATTGCTGATATTACCATAGACATAATCATGACGAATGAAATGTAGCAAAATTTCAACGTGATCATAATTGTGGTTTTTCTTGTAATTTATTCACTGAACAACAAATTCAAGTTGTTAAATTGAATGTATTAAATGAAAAGTTTAAACACTGACGTGATCCTTGTTCACTTCAATCTTTACCTTAAACAAAACAGTGTCATCTGCCAAGAACTTGGGTAAGTTGCTGTCCCTCAAAGCACGGATCAGCACCACGTCTTCACTCAAATCTGGATTACCACGCTTCAGCGCCCCAGCCATGACCAGAACAGATTTGACTGCTCTCATTCCGAAATCATAATGGTCCTGTTGTGATAACTGTTCGCTACATAGGCGGTACATCTGAACCATCTTTCGGGCAAGTATTTTGGATGACTCGAATCCCTCCGAGTATAATACAACTTCCGCAATTAAGGCTGCAATAAACAAAATAAAAAAAAACTATGTAGTTTTCTGTTTGTCCTGTTTTAAAAATTTTGTTCGCCAGATGTGAGAAACAAATAAGAATCACTATATTACTTTTAGCTGAAGATTTCTGAAATTTTAAGAGCTTACAAGCACAACCTTTTGGCTAGTTGCTGAGGTAATTCTGAAAATAGAGAGGTTTTGCGTTTTTGAAGAAAAAGTAACTATATTCAAAATAAAAATGCACAATACTCCGTCAAGCACTCAACGCTTCAAGCTCAATTTAAATTATTTGTACTCATTGGTGCGAAAAAACAAAAAATAAATGCATTAAAGCACACATTTATCAGAATCAAAAGGCTACCTTTTCAATATACGACCTCCTTACCGTAATCAGGCACCATCATAGCCATTGGTCGAAACAAGGCTTTCAAGTTATCAGGGAGCTCTGTACGGCCTGCATAGCCAGGGTTCATCGTGATGAAGGCGGCACAACTTGCAACTAGTTTAATTTCTCGTCCTTCAAACATGAAGCGGGATGCCTAAAATAGAAAAAAGGGATCAATTGGTCTCTGAAATCTTAGTCGTAGGCTTGTTAATGCTAAATTTAGCTTAAACTTTACCAAAGGAAATGATTAGACAATTACCCCTTTGCAGCTAGACATTGTATTCTACAAATGGAAACTATTTTGGATCATTGGACAATATCAAGCAAATCAAAAGGTTTGTCTGAGATAATGTCCTTTAAAAAGATCTCTGCCTAGAGCCGAAGGGATTAATGCTATGATGCCATCAATTATTTATAAACATGGTATTTATTAATTAATTAATTAACATTTCCAATTTCTAAAGCAGGGTCAACCACATTTCTAGTTACATCAAAAGGATCATCTGAGCTTACCTTGGCGACTTTTGCATTTCTGATTGTTAGCAGCTGTTGTGCAATAACTGATAACACTTCAATATCAATGCGGTTAAACTCGTCAAAACAACACCAAGCACCAGATGTAGCTAGTCCAGAGAAGAAACGACCCATCATCTTAAGAGAGCAAAACAAATTATAAATTGCCTTTTAATACCACATTAAAATCGCATTTATTACCATTGCTGTTACAATACTAGCAAAAATGACAGGACCACTATAACTGCTAATAATGATACCAATTTCAAATGCTGTTAGTATCAATACCGGCACTAGTAATTAATAACTGCAGTAATACCAAAGCACTAAAATAAACATAGCTTTTAACATACACGGCACTATGTACCAGTTTTATAGGTAGCACCATGTAATTCCTAAACACGATCCAGAGATACTAGCTATATTAACATCATCCAGTACCAATACCTGTGATAGTATCATTAATAGTTACTAATACTAGTACCTGGAGTAACTAAAGTCATTAGAGTTCCCCCAGGAAAGCCTTAGTTATTGAGTTCTAGTATTTCCTGTACTTCAACAGCTATTTCTCCTTCCTTGTTAATACTCAGAATGAAATAATTTGGGAGCAGTAACTGAACTACAGTAATAGATTTTATCAAAAATGAAATTGTTCTTTCGTTGGAGGTCCAAACCAGCAGAATGTATAGTCTTATCGTTCTTGTAAAGTTCTTTATGTAACTCACTATCTGATACAAATAAACGGGTTGATTTAAATGGTAAATGAAGTTTCAACACCTTTATTCAAAGGAAAAGAGAGAGCAAGCTGTTCTTATAAACAGGAACAAATACGGCATAGTCTATCGAAATGGTAAGGTCCTTTAAACTAACAATACCAAAACGGAACAGACGGAAAACCTCAATCAATTATAATCTCAATAGAGGAATATTTGAAAATCAATACAAAAAGAATATTAAAAGCTAATAAGAAAACAAGAACAGTTTACCTTGTAGTCAAGACCCTCTGAGCAGTTAAACACCACGCACTGCTTGGCGAGAGCTTTAGCTAAGTCCTGAGAAAGGGACATAAATACTGAGTTTTTTAACAATGCTATTAAAAACATAACTTCAAGCAAATCTCTTCTCAAACAACCAAATTCCAGCCAATGTTGCATAAAAGTTCAATAACAATCTGTTAAACATAAAGAATGGCATAGAAAAGATTGTCTCAGTGACGTTATTTATAGAAATGACGTATATACGATAAATGTATTACTACCGAGCTTTTCAAAAAAGCAGTGGCCAGCTTCATAATTTATATGATAAAAACAGCTACGACGGTAGTGTTGAAGATTTGTTGCAAAATACATAACTTCTTTTTTATTCTCTTTCTCAATTACTTAAAAACGGTGTACGTAAATAACAAAGTTTGTTTTTTCACCAAACACAATTAAACCTCGCTACGAAAGCAAGGGTGATAGTTGCAAAGAATAAGAGATTTTTATCACAAGAAGATTTAAGTCATGAATAAAATATTTACTACAACATACTAACGAAACACCGAGTATTCGGTAACAAATTACAATACAAACTAATACACTTTATTTGAGAGGGTAAAAACATAATTAACACATGACCCTTGGTACCTTGGTTGTCTCGGTCTTGCCTGTCCCAGCAGGTCCAGCTGGAGCTCCACCCAGATCAAGCTGTAGGGCTCCCATAAGGCAGAGATAACAACGGTCCTAACCACCAATTAAAATAGATACGGATAGCATGAAAACAGTTAAAAATCCATAGTAACAATAAGAAATCTCAAATAAATAAATTAAACAATTCTACGATTGAAAACGAATAGATGAAAAGCAAATTAGTAGAGTTATTTCCATCAAACAACTGATCATGAAGACAGGTAGTGCAAGCACCTAGCTAGGATTAACGATAAAAAATACAGCACAAAACAGAATAATACGACCTGCAAATCAGCAAGACTTATATACGTTTTAGACGCGCAGTTTTGAAATAAACAAAAACATTAAGACTTGCTTCACGAACAAAAGAGATGACTGGGGTCAAATACTCTTTGCCCTAAGTGGACTGACTTTATGAGACACCAACACTTCTTGTATGAATAATAGTAAATTTAAGGAATGAGCCCTGACCTCTAAAGAATTTCAAATAACAGTGGGAGTGCCAACCTTCATTGACGTTTTGACTAGCATGTTTAACGATTAGTAAATAAATTATTCTCAACCTGCCCCCACATGGGAGCTGTGTTCTATGTGACGATGGATATCTGCCAAACTAGTGGAAAAATCAACACTATTTATCGCGAGATTACTGAGGGACTTTTGACCTACTTACAGTTAGTGGAGTAATAACAAGACGTGCCGAGGCCCCAAGGTATTCATAACCATAAATGTACATGGAATTGGACATGCGCACGACACAATTGTCCAGGTCGGGATCCCAATAGTATCGTAACTGTTTGACCCATTCAAAGCTGCTGGTATCATCAACCTGGGATATAACAATATCAAAATTAACGACATAACATTTATTGCTCACTTTTAGAGGTAAAAGGGATTACACGGAATGTTTTACGAAACAAACATACTTTATTCCTTTATAAAAAAGAACGGAAGCACATGTTCAATATTCTAAAGGGAAATTCAAAAATTTATGAGACACTTGCATGATTCTAAATTCCGTTCCAAAAACATCGTGAAAAGCCTATTTTTCAAATATGGTTCATACAATTTCTACAATTATTTGTTTCTCGGCGCTGCTAAGATTTGAGCCGATGTGATCTTCCCAGGTTAAGCATGCTAAGATAACAACGATAACAATTGCAGGATATTTTCACCTTCTTTTCTACCATGCCAGTCACAATGTCTCTCGCGTGTACATCGATAGTGATCAGTGCACATAGAATACTACGAGTTAGTTTAGGGAGCTCACCACGGACAAGGGCCGCAAGTCTGTTTAGATTCTGTAAAAGAACAGTGATGTAGTGAGAATTCTCTGAAAACCAATACAGTATTTCTGGGAAACAATAGACAAAGCATAGCATGTTAACTAATTACTTTAAAGAATGTATAAAGAAAACCCAAGTGCTAGTTTTCCTAAGATTGTAGTTGGATATGCCAGGACTCTAAGGCATACATAACACTTTATATTCAGCTCTTTTTCTAACGGTTATACATTTCGGAGCTTGAATGAACTCTCATTACCAGACTGAAAGTTCAAGCTATGATCACAAATACAAAATATGTCATTAACCACTCACTCGTTAAAATGACAACATATTTTTAGCATTGGTAAGCACTATTTACGGAAATGGCATGCAAACTAACTTCAGTATTGAACAGAGAAAATACCTGAAAGGATGCCTCTTCAGCTTTCTTGATTGCCTCAAGACGATCACCGTCAGTGGTGAGACACTCAGTAATGCCGCGGCACCACATGGTTTGGGATATCATCAAGATGATCTGCAAGAAGATGACATCATTCTTTTCACATTTAAATACATTATTTATTAAACAAAATACATTTACAATCAGTCCAATTATTCACAAAAAAACCAAAGAAAATTAGAAAAAAAAGAGAGAGAAAGAGAAGATAGAGTCTAGCTAGTACTTGCAATAAATGAATAGAAATGATGATCTATTTGTTCTGATTATTGACGTCAGAACACTTTTTATATACAACTTAGCGAACCCCATGTCTTGCTAAAAGACTCTGCATGGCCGATTTGTTTTTCCATTATTTGTACTTGTAAAGTATTTTTAAAAGCGCTCATTTTGGTAAAACACTTTTGGTAAATCTTTCTTAAACCTAAGTAATTTAACTTGAAACATGCGATAGGTGTTTGGAGTTTTGCACTCAACCAAGTTTCCAGTTCTTTCCAAAACGATTGTGTAAACTTAAGTTCCCAAAAAAGGTGAAGAAGACTTTCCGTCTCAAGGTCACAGAGGGTACATTTATTTGACAGACGTTTTCCTATTGTATGGAGAATTCCTTTATGTATAAATTTGTACTGATAATTGGTAGTACAGACATTTGAAAGAATTTAACCCTTGTGATACTATAAACCTTAACTCCTTTAACCACAACTTTACAGTTTCATTTTTACCTGACTAGCGTGCTGTGTGACCCACTCTTCCTTCGGCCGACTCTCGTAATCTGTGATGGCAGCTTTAGCTAATCGTCTCAGAGATAACACCATAGACTCTTCCACCTTGCCTAGCCAGTCTTCAACATTGCCACGCGCTTTTAAACCCTGAATAAAATGAAAACAAACTAATCAAATCATTGCCCCAAGTGAGAATTGCTACAGGTAGTACACAAACCAGAATGAGATGACTATTTTCAAATTGTAAAAGTGTCCCAGGAAATACCAAAGACAAATTTATAACTTTATTAGTTACAACACAATCAGAACTCAAGTTGGCAAATCCACTGCTTCTCAGCGTCGCTGGCTCAACACACGTTTCTGTGAGTATGAACAATCTAAGCAGGAGCTCATTAATCGACCTCCCAGGTTAACATTGAGACAAACCCAGTAGTTTAACAATCTTTTTTACCTTTTGCAACGTAAGCAATGTAAACGCGCCATACTTAAATGGTTAAGCGACAATAACGACTACCTACGGCATTTTCTACAAGCCAATGAAAGCGTGTCAACTGAATCTATTGAAATTTTCTTTCTTATTTATAGCTCATCTTTCTATAGACGCATTATTCATGTAAAAACAGCTCGAGGACCAAAGCATACCCTACCTTACACCTATTACTTTAATAAACAGTTATTATCCAAAGATGGGACAATGATCCTTCACCACCAGAGATGAATAGTTACAAGACTGGCTAACTACACTAAAAGCAATAATTTAATTTTTTATTTAAGAAAAAATATGTACATGTAATGCTAATAAAATACTGTTCACATCCTCCATAAAAAAAAACGAGCAACGGCTAATAAAAACTACAGCCTATCGGCTTGTTAGCTGAACCAGTGAAAAAGCTGGCTAAACCTTGGTACACCAAACCCTCAAAATATTTTTCTAAATTACAAATTTATGAAACAGATGAGAAAGAAACATGAATTCAATTTAAGCTTTGATGTATATAGCGGCACGCTTGTGTGATGTTCCAAATTCAAATTTTATTCACTAACCTTGGTGAGCGCAACTCGTTCACCTTCTGGTGAGATCATCGCAAGGATGTCATTTGTTTTTGTTTCTGATGCTTTACTTGCCGATTGAGCTGCACAATCAAAAAGTATTTCAAACAAGCTAAATTAAATTTCCAGAATTTTGAAGCTGATACTAAATATTACTGTGACTAAAAGGATTTGAAACGGCTGCCGATGGATTCAAACATTCCAACTCACAATAGGTTATAACTAGTGAGGTTCAATAGTTATACTTTCAACACGATGCTAGTATCAAGTACTACCAAACCTGAACTATCTAGGCTGGCCATTATCTATCCATTTTCATCTTAGCAGCTGAGCTTCACCGTTACGTTTAGATAGTCTCGTAAGCTATTTACGCCATGCTGATAAGGCCTTCATTAGTAAAGGCTTAGGAATAACCAAGACCTTTTATACAATTACAATTGCTAATCCATTAGGTAAAAGTCTTGACCATTACCGACAACGACATAATAGCTAATCCACCAGGCAAAATCTCTACTTTAAACTTTCCTCATAACTTTATTATTCAATACCTGTGCTTCTGAAGGAACCCCTAACCATGGATGTGACCCTCCCTTAAAAATTCATATTTAAACCCTGTTGGAGTCATAAACTAAGGAACAATATAGTAACAACAAACCAAGATTACACATTAACCAAAAGATCTTTGCTTACTTTTATAAGCAGACATCGCAATGCAATGCAAAACTTCCAAATAAAAACAAGAGTAAAGTATTAAAATGTTCTGACAGATCATATCGAACAGCAACACAAACAAACCACAGTTGTCAGAAACAATTAAGTAATGAAAATGTAAATTCTACACCGTAAAAAAGAGAATACTTACTGACGTTTCGGACGTTAGTCCTTCGTCGTAGTAAAGGGAGAAACGTCAGTAAGTATTGTCTTTTTTACGGTGTAGAATTTACATTTTAATTACTTAAGTGTTTCTTTAGAAACACCGACGCAGCTCAAACTAGTTTACCGTTAGCTATTTTTCTATTTCACAGTTGTCAAGGAACCAGTATCCTTTGTTAGAATACTGCTCCGCTATATATCAGTGTTCTCTTTGTTTTTCTCTGGTATTACAAACTACCCCCTGTGGTAGAAACATGGAACAAACTGAAAGTCTACCTAAAAATACTCCTACCGGGACCACCCGGACCAACAGGTACCAATAGCCACAGGTAGCCCAGTAACGGTGTCAACCAGCGTCTAGTTCTATCTAAGTTGTCACCAGCCAGAAACTTAGTACTAAGTAGAACCGCTAGGGTCAAGTTCTGCATAAACAAAGTACTTACGTCTTTCACCGATTGGTGTGTGAGGTTTCTCAGTACCAGGAGTTTGAGGAGGCTGAGCAGCCGTGCCGAATTCCAACCTGGAATATCCATCAGGATTATCAGAATTATTATAATAGTTTTCAGCACAAGTAAAATGAACAGGAACTCTGAAACTTCTATTATCATAACAATGATGAAGAAATACAAAACAAGTGCAAGCGCTATGTAGAAATATGGCCGACTTTTAAGTGTACAAAAGAAATGTTCAGAAAAAAAAGGCAAGAAGGATTTCTTCAATAAAAACAAAAATACGACATGTAAAAAGAAGTAACTATCCCTATAAGAGATAGAATGCCATGTAGAATTACAGAGGCATCCAGTAACTCGTTAAAAGAGATTCCCCATCAAAATTATTTGAGAACAGAAAATATAACATGGTATCGCAATACAGTTAACATTTTGATCTGGGAAAGAGGCGTGCTATAATATGGAATCACCCGCTCAGAATTAATGCGCGTGAAAAAGTTGAAACAATCGCGATAAAAAACTAATTGCGATTCTGAGCCGGTGATTCCACATTTTATTACATTGATATGACTGTTTTACTGTAAAATACGCCACTCGTAGATTTCATATGAAACTGCATCCGGGATACGAGTGACATATTTTCCATATCCTCACTAGTGAAGATATAGCTGACGTCATTCCTATGGATTTTCCAGTTATTTTCGTCTATTTTTTTTTAGTTTCGAAACACTCTTATCTGTGTAATAAAATGAAAACTACACGCTGGCTTGAACATATGGGCCCAGTTGTTCAAAGGCTGGTTAAGTTTAACCTTGAGTTAAACAAAAGTTCAAACAGGAATTTCTTCTTTAAGAAAAGGTAAATGGTTATTTATGAATACCGTTTGGATTTTTCAAGCAAAAGTGCTATTAATCCCAAAATTACAGCTAAAACCTCTCTATGGAAACAAGATCGTGGATTAAATATTTATCCCTTGGTTAGTGCTAATCGGCTTTTGAACAACTGGGCGATGAAGTTCATCTTCTCTTGGAAAAACATTTTACCACTCGAAGCTAAACTTCATATTTTCGCGCCAACGTGTAATATCCCCTATATATGCTCGCACCACCGTGTAATATCCTCTATATATGCTCGCACCACCGTGTAATATCCTCTATATATGCTCGCACCACCGTGTTATATCTTCTGTTTATTTAGTCCTTGAAATATGATTAAAGGCCGCACACGAGGGAGCTTGCTGCCGCACACGAGGAAGCTTGCTGCCGCACACGAGGTAGCTTGCTCCCGCAACACGCTCCTGCAACAGATTTGCTCCTGGAGCAAGCTCCCTTATGTTTAATCAGTTTGATACAAATGGAGCAAAACAATTTTTTTCGCATGAAATCGTTGGTACAGACCAGGGAGCTTTGCTCCGGGAGCATGTTGCGGGAGCGTGTTGCAGCAGCAATCTCCCTCGTGTGTTCCGGCCTTAAAGGAGATAAATGTCTCATTCCCGAAAGTAAAGAAAGATTGTTAAGTTTTGTTTTTTGACGTTCACGTTGTCCAGACGACAGCAACCAGACGGTTACCTCGCTACATTCCAACGTGCAACTTTTCTTTTTGCAACTACAGCTGTTATTAGCGGTAGCTGCTTTGTCATGGTACTGTTTAAGGATGAGAGATGGAACTAATAACCACAGGGTACCCAAGTAGACAGGCATTGGATTATAAGAGTCACACAGGGTACCCAAATAGACAGGCCTTGGGCTATAGGAGTCACAAAGGGTATCTAAGAAAACAGCCGTTTTGAAAATCAAAATGAATTGCTCTAGATATATCTCCGTTTGCTGTCGCTACATGTAGTGCATGACTAACTATTTTTATTAATTACTGCTACTGTTCTTTTGTTGTTCCTGGCGCCGTTGCCGCCGTGGTATCTTAAAGCCCCTCTGATCACAACAAGTCTTCTCTAGTGGTCTAAATCACATTTACTCTTGTGAAGGGATAGCACTTACATTGTCTATACGGCCTACAGGGTTTTTGTGTTAATATCTTTATATTGAATAATTAGCATTTCCATAAGAAATTTTTTCGATTCCGCAACTTCTTTGCCACTAAATCGAGCTTTAACATTCTTGTGCTGGCCACACCCAACGAAGATGGCCGGGAGTTGTTGAGTCTGGGTCTAGCATAGTCTGTGACGTCACTTTAGGAATTGTCGACTGTTCATTTTGGTGTATCAAAGTATTACCAAACAAATTCAATCAATTTTTAGTTTGTTTAAGCTAAAATATGATTAGATTGGTATGGAAAAGCTACAGAACACTGAGAAAAATGGCGGGAAAAATAGACGATTCCTGAAGTGACGTCACTGGGCCCAGACCGTCTTCGTTCGGCTTTGTCGGCAGGGGCATTTTAAAGCTTGATTTTGTGGCGGAAGCGGAACGCAATCGAAATTTGCTTTGAGAACACTTGTCTACGCATTCTCGAGATATCGAAATTGAAAAAAAAACATTTTTTGCCATATAGACACTTTAATTCCACAGGCTCCTTGTATTATTTGAGGCCACAATCATAAAATACAACACACATTGATATATGTTTGTATATAGGCTTGGGCCGAGCCATTTGTTGTTTCACGCTTGCCTCACATTTGGTATTATTCAGTTGATCTGAGCCTTATGTTGTAGGCGAAATACACTCCAGTAGCATTAGGCCG
>JAOTRI020139639.1:0-10822 GCA_028564885.2 Zoanthus sanctaehelenae
GGAAAAGAAGGCCACACAAAGATTCAAATCTCGGCAAAGTGCCGGGATCGAACTGGGGACCTCGTGGTTGGAAAGCATGTCGGCCCATGGAAAGACGCGAAAATTCTCATTAATTGTAAGATTGGCGAAAATGGCGCGTTCTCAAAGCCATGCAAATTTAAAAAAACAAAAATGTTAACAGCGACCATAGGTTCAAATTAAAAAGGAAGAAGTTAAATTTCTGTTAAAATATATCATTTATACCTGATTCGATTATTATATATTTTGAATTGAAAACGTTATGAATACTCAAACTCTATTAATTTTCAATTAATGTTCATGGCTACGCTCCCACAATCACCAGAACCAAGCTAACACACAATATTTTAAACCGAGCTCGCAGAACTTTACCTTAGCACTGATAATTTCTAGTCTTTATGCTCAATTTAAAAGCAATTATATACAGCCATATTAGTTGGGAGTCAGGCAATCTCGTTCCCAGAGCCACGATCCCTGTGGTCAGCGCCACGAATCAATTGGTGGCGCTGCCCACAAGGATCGTGGCTCTTGAAACGAGATTGGAAGTCAGGTTGGCATACGAGTCTTGGGCCCCGCATGTGGGTTGAAATTTGTCAATTTCAATTTGACTCCGAAGGTTTTTCGCCGGGCGCTGCGGTTTCCACCCTCTGCAGATTCGAGCGATTAAACATTAGCCTCTGGCTGGAAAGAATGGACAACCACTTCCTTTGCCATTGATAATAAATAAGGTATTATTATTAAGTATTAAGGCAGTTTGTATTTCCACTAACGTTCTCAGTGCGTTCTTTTCGGTGACTGAAGAAATCTAAAATGCACGTTTAAAAAATCTCGGTAGCCACGATGACTGGCGGCATTGCTGTCGATCGTTTGGTCGATTCCTTCACAGGGATCTTCTTCTTATTTTAATTATCTTGTGTGTCATCGGTTTGATCATCGGAGTTCTCGCTAATGAACTTGTTCAGAACACAATAATTAAAGTATTTATTTACTTATTTATTTATTTACATATTTACTTACTAATTAATTTATTAATTTATTTATTTTGATCAGTACCAGTGCGAATTTCCCCACCTTGACCGACGGAGTAGGTTTAGTTGGCTTAATAGCTGGCCGCACATGTTCGGGCTTGTTACTGTCACTCAACAAATCTGCAGTCTCTTTGTATTTAGCTACAATTTCAATCCTCCTCTGCTTGTATGGGCCGAAACTCGGGAGACCCTTGAGGCAATAAACAATACGAATTAGTTATTGCATAACTATTCTTAAGTGCCTAACAAAGGACAGAAGGGAATAAAGAAAAACGGTAAAAATTTTTAAAAAAGAAGCGGGGAAGAGGACGCACATTTTTAGGGAGAAAACAATAACAACAACAGTAACAATAACGTATTGTACCGTTCTTCTTATTCCATACATTTTTTGAGGAAAAAATTAAAATATCTTGGGATACCAATTTCCAAGAAAAACTTGAAAGTTAAAAATGCTTGTAAGTTGGATTGCATACGAGATTGAAATTGTTTTTTCGGTCGGAACTAATTTACAAAAGTAATTTTGAGTACAATAAGTTTATTTGTTGCAAATAAATACAAAATACAGTAAAATTACAAAAATTTTACACTCAAAAAATTAAAAAGGAGAGCACACTATTATTAGTCTTATTATCTTTTGAAAACATGAAAACGAGCAAACGCTACCAGTTGAGCACAAATGATTGTCTGAGCTGAGAAAAACCACGCTAGGCCGAGGCTGGTCAAATGCAACGTGTCACTGGGTCGAAAATTATTCCAATTTGCCTATCGTATCATAATGAATGTTTTTGATTTAAAACTAAGTAGAAATTTTATTGTATACGTTAATAAAGAAAGCAACGTCAGTTTCCAATGAAAGAGTTATGATGTTATATAAGCACTGACAGATAAATGCCTTTTTAACACGTCCCACTGATTAGATAATTATCAAGATAATAATAAAATAATAAGCTTTTAAGCTCCTGGGAAAATGAGCCGGGAAACAAGCGTCCCTCATGGTTTATTGATCCTTTCACTACAAATCAGTTATCGACTTTCAACTTCTCCTTACATATCAAATACAAAATAAGGTATTTGTAATGAGAAAATGAGAATTGATCAAACAAAGAAAACTACTGAAGACCAAACGTGAAATTCTCTCAAACTTGTTCAATGAAAAATATGAGCTCAAGTTGGGAGAACTTAATTATTCAACTGAAACTGAAAGGGCTAAGGAACTAGAAGCAACATACTTTACCGAGAATTAAAAACATACCAGGTTTCTTAACCATTTCACTCGGGTTTTCGAAGAAAATAAATGCCAAGTTTACGAATTTTTGCGTTTAGTTCAACATTTGTTTCAAGTTTCAAGTTCTAGTATCTATATTTTCTTGTAAAACTTCAATTGATATGTAGTTATTTCATAGCACTGAAAATGGCCCTTAATACATTTTCCAACTCTTCCAAAAGACTGAATTTTTTAAAATTCTAGTTTTTGTAGTTTCTATTGAGCCATCTATGTACGTCAGCCGGTCTAGCTAGTTCTCGTGATAAAAAGATTTATCTAAACAGATCCATTTGAAAATACTAAGTCCACTAGAGTTTCAAAGATGCCTCCGATCATTAACTAGCCATTATGCATTCAAGGTACAAGGGTTCTCGTTTCTGTGACGTAATTTTATTTGCAAACTTCAAAAGCGACATGAGAGAAAATAACAAGTTATGCTCGACACTGATTCACAGAACGGAATTCAGCCTCGAACTATCACAAGAATATGTTTTTATCTTTATTGAGAAACCATATCATCAGGTTTTTAAACTATTTGTAATTTGTATAAGTTTTTTTTTACTTAACCGCTCACTAAGAACTGAAGCAAACAAAATGACGCGTGACATTTTCTAGTTTGCATCTCAATGAGTAGCCGCAGAACACGTATGTTCCCAGACTCCTAGCATCTCTATAATTTACCTTAAATCTCTGAATATTTTTTTGCGCATCAGAGGCAATTCAAAGTCTAGAAATATTGTAACAAACGTCCATTTGTTTATAAAGTTGAAAATTTTAGTTGTTTAATATGGAATTAGTTTTCAGGAGTGTGTCTTAAAATGAATCAAAATGGACCGTAAGTTTGACCAGTAAGTATCAACTAATTTGTTCAATTACCTGGCCAATGAGGTCACTAATGCGAGGTACAGGTTTTCCCTTCTGGTGGCGAAGGGTGGGTCTGCTCTGTCCATTCCAGTCTGCAAATTCGTCCGTCGATTTCATGTACAGCAAGCACTTAAGGCCGTAAATGTAGTCTGTGACAAGAGTAAAATCCTGGTTCTGCACTGCACTGCAAATCTGCAATTAATTCAGGAAATCCAAATAGGACTAAAATACCTATTTGAAATCATTTTATTTACAAGAAAAAACAAATTACCTTACTCAGAAATTTTACAGGGATTAAAATTTTCCATTTGTTCCTTAAAGGTTTGTATTTTGTGTCATCCTTTACGAAATAGGTTCTAATTCTTGACTTTTAAATGCGTACATCTTTCATTGAAACGATAGTTAGCTCCCAGGAATGCCTTGCGTGCGGGGTTCCCACAGAAAACTCAGCCGTTACAAAGTTTCCTCTTGTAATAATGAATCTATCTAATGCATGTTGTAAGTTGTAAACGTTTTAATTGTGTTTCGGTGTATGTCGTAAAAAGAGAAAACGTGGCGGATGCATGACCACTTCTCAACACACAAAAGCTCTTTCTCCTCAATGACCCCCGAATGCTGTTTCAAGTTTTCAAGTCTATTTTACATTGTTGGTTCTACCTGGAGTTAAACCCAAGCCTCCCGCACGGTACACCGACATCTTACCAACTACGTCAAGACCACGTATCACATTCCTATATTTAAACCTACCATTAAAAATAGTGGTTGAAAATTAACAACCGTGGACATTTGGCCTTTTTAAGTTTCATCAGCCTGGCATAGATAACAAACAAGCTTCGGTTCCCACAAAAGATAAAATTAAGGCAGTTTTAAACAATAACAATACTTAGTTCTATCAATGTTTAACTAATGAAATGTTTCCAACCTGCACCGCGTGGGCTCCCGCATGAATAAACTGCATGGCGACATCAGCACTGTCAATTCCGCCCGTAGCAAGGACAGGATATCCAGGCAGTGCACGGGCAATGGCTGATACAGCACGCAAAGCAATCGGTCGAATAGCATTGCCCGACACTCCACCATACGTGGTCCTCTGTTTACGACCAACACTTGGCCAGGCAGCAGCGTTACCTTGGAGACCCATCAGACCAGACACTGTGTTCGTGGCCGTTACACCATCTGCTCCACCTAGTTGCCAGGCAACGGAGTGATGTTAAACATAGATACTTAACTATGATTAATTAATCAATTAAAAACGTATCAGGGGGAATTTAATACGTTTATTATTTTAAAAGGGAACATTATTTTAAGTTTAAAACTCGATTGTTTGTTTACAGGTACGATAACCCAACTCCCTGTTTCGTCAATTAGAGCTAATTTTAATGTAAAACAGTCGGCCAATCCAAACGTAGAACAAATAATTACAAACAGAAAAAAAAATTAAAAAAAAACAAAAACAAACACGTGGTTACAATGCTTCACTTAGTCAAATCATGGTTAAGAAATTTCATCAATATAAAGATCATTCATGAGCTAACATATCGAGAATTGGCACGTTATGAGAGCAACCTCACAAAAGAAGCCACTCTCGTTTATTAGTGCCTCGCAGAGTGACAAACGTGGACTGTGTCACAACAGACGAGTTCAGTTCATTAAGCAATGACCAGATCCTTTTAAATTACCTTCCTTGGCAGCTCTTGCAATGGTGACGATGTCAGTAACATTTGGAGTCAGCTTGGCAAAGAAAGGAATCTTGACAGCAGCACGAATCCAGCGAGCGATGTTCCGGACCAGCTCAGGATCCTAGATTGACAAGCAGCAACAGCAATATTTATAAGTATAAACTGCTTAGCCGGTCTATCAATAATACAAATAAATGACTATTGCGAATACGTGAACAATTACTTTAGCTTGAAAGTAGCTATAGAAAAACGTTCGTTATGACTTTCTTGATTACCGGTCAGACGCTCTTCCAACTGAGCTACAGGAACTCACGTAGAGAACGAGTCACTTAACTTGGTTCTTATAGATGGAGTATCGGGTATATGTCCTGCTCAACTGTTGGTTCAATATATCCATATGTTAATAAAAAAAAAATGAGCAATTAAATAAATCGGTTCTTATAGAAGGAATATCAGGTATACGTCCTGCTCAACTGTTGGCTCAAAGTGTCCATACGTTAATGAAAGAGTAGCAGGACATATACCCGGTGATATTCCACACATAAGAACCAAGTTAAGTGACCTGTTCCCTACGTGAGTTCCTGTAGCTCATGCAGTGGGTAAAGCGTCTGACCGGTAATCAGAAGGTCATGGGTCCAATTCCTTAGGGACTAGGAAATGTTTTTTCTGAGAAAAATAAGCGCGAAAACGCATTAATCCTTTCACATAAACAGATTTTCAAAAAATATTTGTTTCCTTTTTGTCAAAATTGATACAATTTTTTTATCTTTTGATTTTGTCTTGCGTGTTTCGTTGTTTAGTCTACAAAAAAAATTTTATATAATTATCTCATTCCATAACAGTTGAGACAATCGGAAGTAACCCATTATGTATCATGCAGTATCCATGTATCATGCGGTATCCACGTCTCACGAGGTGTCCACGTTTTATGCAGTATCCACGTATCATGTAGTATCCACGTCTCACGAGGTGTCCACGTTTTATGCAGTATCCACGTATCATGCGGTATCCACGTATCATGCCACATCCAAGTCTCATGCGGTATCCACGTCTCATGCGGTATCCAAGAGTTTTATTCTAACTGGCTTTACCATAAATACTTGCTAAGGCTCAAACAACATACCTGGCCACATGCTAGTCCCATGCCTTTTTCCCCCATACCGTGAGGACAAGACAGATTCAGCTCCAAAGCATCTGCGCCAGCTTTCTACAGAGGAAAGTAATTATAATGACTTTAAAGTAAATGAACAAAGAGGATCTATTTTAATGAAAGGATGATTAAAAGAACAATACGGTCGAGATTTGTGTTGAAGTGCCGCTATTGATGACGAAAGTAGATGGAACGCCGACACCTGTATGTACCTTGAACGAACTACATGATTTGCAACAAGGAGAAGAAGTGCAATACTTTCTAAAAATTGGAATTCTCACGAACTATGTATCTATTGAATACTTTGAGTACGTTCATATAAAATTAGTGCCAAAAACGTTCCTGCCACCAATATTTTTCTGAACAGTGTCTACAAGGAAAACTATAAACAAATGAATGCGTACAGAAATACAACACAAAACTCTTGCTGCTAAGCACTATTACAAATTAACAAACCTCTGCCTTTTTAGCTATCTCTGTCCAATCTTCCTTGTTGTAACTGCACATAATACTTGCAATCAAAATCTGCATGAACAAAATTCTTTGAATATATTATCATATCAATCAATCAATGATATAATGTGTGACTATAATAATCAATTTATGACCACATAAATTAGTATGTGTTAAGGTTACCGTTCAGTTTGAAACTGATGAAAATGACCAAAATGAGATTATTAGCCATTTGAATAAATAATTAGTAAACCTTTAAGTATGTGCAAAAAAAAATTGCAATATCTCATTTAAAGAACGAGATTTTCATATACAAAATTTCACCGGAATTAAAATGGCTCGTCACGCTCTATTGTTTTGGCTGTGCCTTTTTGCGTCAGTTTCACCGGACTATAAGAATCACCTCTGTTGATTTGTTCAGTTTCGCACTTCGTGGGAGATATTACGGCCGGAAGTGATTTTAATTGGCGCAATGTTCTTGTGGGCGGAGAAAAATAAATATATCATGCGGTGGGCTTGGGAGAACGCCAAAACTTTTAAAAGCTTTTTTCTCAAAACTATTTTTATATCAAATCTACGAAACACTCGAGGTTCCAACTTGGGGAGTTTTAAGTCTATAACCCTAAAATTTGGCAGTTTTAAAGCCAAATAACTTCAATAATGTGTCAGCGTTTTTTAAAACTTTAAAAACTTTCAAAGTTATTGCGATAAAACTCCGCTGCTTTCGTTTTCGAAAACGCTAATTCTGGTTTTTGGTTGTGAAATTAAAACAAAGCGGCCTTTCAAAAAACGCCGACACATTTTTGGACTTCATTTATTGTCAAATAAGAAAATATAATAAGTGATACCATCAAACGCACTATGTTGGACTTGGAACTCCCGACAGAGAACACAATAGTCGAAAAACAAGGCCTTCGTTCTTTTTATTTATTTGAAATTACTAAATAAAAATTAAACAGCGATTTACAGAATTTAATAGGCTTTTCAGTGATATATAGGTTTATAGGGTTATGTTGCGAATTAACAGAGATATGCTCTACTAACCAAAAACACTGCTTAAACTGAACGGTAATCTTAAAACTGAATGGTAACCTTAAGCGGAAAAGAAGGTCACACAAATATTTGAATCTCGGCAAAGTGCCGGTGATCGAACTCGGGACCTTTTGGTTGGAAAGCAGAGATCTTACCAACTGCGCCAACCACGTCCGCCCTTACTGGTAGCAACAATTAATTAATAATAGCTTTTGAAGTGAATTATATCAATCTGGATAACGAGAATTTTTTTTTCCCGGTCCTACATCATCCATTTGTTTAACTTTTTTTTTTATCAAGACTAATATGTTGTTCTTTATCTGCGACACATACGTTTATGTAATGTAAAAATGATAATGAAAAAACGAACTCTTAGACTGTGTTGGCGAGTTGGTAACAAGTGGTTTAATCTTCTCAAAATTAACATGTTTGATCCTTGTAGTGTTTTCAACCAAAACTGGACAAAAAAGAATATTTAACAACTATCCCACTATATAAGGAAAGTACAGAGCTCACATTTTGAACGCCAGCCCTTCGTTACTACTACAACAGAGATAAAATATTTCAACATAGAGCTAAATAAGTTACGTGCTTTCTCTACTCACGGGCCCACATTCACTAGAAATTCAAACAAGGAACTTTTGCTGCTGTATTGGCTTTGCTAGCTTGAAATTCGCTCATCTGATACAGAAAAATGTTCTTTTTAAAATAGTTGTTAAGGCGAAGCCATTTTGACTTCCGTTACAATACCATATTTTACAATACACAAAGCAGTGTAAGTTTGTTAGTTAATCTCTTATATTTCTTGTGTCCTTAAGGTTTATTTCACGTTGTTCTGGGGATGCATTTGATTATCATGCTGCTGGAACCTTTTTGTTTTCTCTAACAAATGTGTTACACTGAACGATGCTTTACAAAGTTCGTCTTCGAACATTGATGGTCCATCTTTTGGGCGACCTTTTATCCCTTTGTGGTTTGATCCTTGGCTTAACCGATATATTTGAGCAATCTTATTTGTTTACCGTCTATGCAAATTCAGCTGTCCATTCCTCGTGGGTGTAGGTAACTGAATAACAGCATCTGGGAGCTAATCTGCGATAGATTAGTTTTTCGCCCAGTGAGAATCAGACTCTCAACTGCTAAATACTTCATAAACTAGAGATGATGCTTTTATGCTTTTAAAGTATTTAGGTTCTGTCCCAGTTTTAGCTTCGTAGTATTGTAGGTTGAAGTACTAAGCCGTGGTGTCACTGATGTCCAGTCTCATTGCAGCCTTAAAATATGTTTTTCAGAGTTCACTTTTGTGACGAGTGTTAATGGCGTCTTGTGTTGTGGCTCAAGTTTGAGATTTTTGGTGGATGGCATCACAGTAAATTAAAGAGTTACGATTTTGAACATTGCAGTCTGAAATCCGCATTAAGTGTTGATCGTATTCACTGTCGATTTTCAATATCTTTTAATTGTGTGTATGTAGCTAGTAATTTTAGGAAGAAAACAAGTCGTGATTGCTGTTGTGCGATGTTTGTTGTAGGATCCAACTTACTGAGACACATTTCATACATGTTGTTAATGTCGAGAGGAGACCGTACGTCATCAGTGCTGAAATCTCGGCCTTCTTCTGGGATGACGACCTTTTGAGGTCTATGGTAAGTGTAACAAGTTTTAGGGAGAGTTTTACAAACATTTGCTTCGAAGTTGAATATATTAATTGAATATTAATGTAGAACAAGGCATATAACAATAAACCACTGTACGAAGTCACGGGTCTAGATGATTAGAACGGTTACCGTTAATCCTAAGACTTAATGCACAGTTTGCTTTTGATCATGTATTCTTATAATTATTGTGTTTTTTATGGCAGCCAACACAGTTTTAATTTTAGTATCACTAAAAGACATTGTTTGAGACCTTCTTGATAAATTTGAAGACGAGAAAAACTTGCCTTATTTATTTTCATCGTTACTATTTTTGATTTTAGTTCTAGTTTTTATATTTCACTTTGCCTTAACTGGCCTAAACCATAAAAAAAAAAATTCATAGATTCACTTTAGCCCTAATACATGTTAGTGGTTTTCAGCATTCCTTGATATTCTTGGTATAAACTTGCTTGTAAATAACTGCTATGGTGTTTTAACGGTTGATAAATTTGTGAATTATAAACTGTTGTGAATGATTTTCTTCGAGATATTTTTGCAGCTTTAGATGATCTTGTTATATACATTATTAATAAAAATTAACTTTTTTTTGTAAATAGTAGGCCATTCCTTAATAAATCATGGACAAGTGTTTAATATAAAGTCATGTTATTTTTTATTGATCATTTGTTTAAAAAAGGATGTGTGCTATTTGACACAGCGTTTGCTAATTTACACACATGCTTACAGAAAAATCTGCACAGCTTTTGGTGTTTTATAAGAAGATGTGTACATATCTTTCGAAGAAAATTTATCACAGCTTTTGGTGTGTTTTACTAAACACTTACTAAACACACCAAGGTGTGTGACAAAGCCCTACAACATGTGTAGCAAAACCCACCAAGGTATTCTACAAAACACACCTTTCTCATTACGTGGGAATTAATTGTGTATTAAACAAGGCTCAAACCAAGGTGTGTCACTGCAACACACAAACCATGTTTTCTGGGAGCACACCATGGTGTATTATTATGCTCGCCAATGTGTGTAAATCAACACTTTGTGTTTAAAATTTTCATCTCAAGTTTTGAATATCGAAGTTTTAATATATATAAAGAGTTAACTTTTGAAGTATTTGTAATACAGTTTATGTTTTGTCCTTACAATAGAAATAGGTTTGTTGTACTAAAGTGGTTTTTGTTGGCTTGAATGTTTTAAGGAATAAAAATTAAATGATTTTTAACATTCCAGCTTCGCCAGAAGAAGCTGCCAGCAGCAAAGGTGGTTTTGTCCTTTGAAATGAATGAACACTTGTTTCAAGAAATTGTCAGGTAAGAAATAAGAATTTTCTGGTAATTACGTTAAATCTTAGATCCAGTTTTCCGACTTAAAAGATTCCACACACTTCATGCAAAGATTCCAGTGTTTTGGACTGTTTCTATTCTTTTTACTGAGAACACTTCATTAATATGTGTGCTGCCCAAGCGGACCTACAGGTACCTGACCTTGTATGTACCTGTAAACAGGTTCTGAAAAGCGTCGAGACTTATATATATATATAGAATACAACAACAACAGCAAGTTTATTTCTGCCCTCTAAATGTACAAGATTGATTTGACAACATTTTTATAGTTATAAAGGTGACAATAACGAAGGGCACTGGCTCCCTGAAATAACTACAAAGCTAAACGCGTCAGGG
>JAOTRI020139650.1:0-10822 GCA_028564885.2 Zoanthus sanctaehelenae
TTCACCACGTGGAGCTGTAGCGGTCCTCGTTGTAACTAATATATATTTTTTTCTAATAAAAATATGTTGACCACTGTTGAACGCACTCTATTAATCTTTGATTACTTCTAGTTTCTATAATAAGTGCCCCGTCTTCGTTGCGTGGAGATCGCAATATGCTTGGCGGAGGTCTGCGCTCTCCGAGTGTTTTTCTAGTTATTCATTTGATGAGAGATTTATTTTTCAGATTTGTTTCTTCTATTAAAATCAAAGCAAACACAGAAGTTCAGAGGGGTTGTTTTCTAAGAAGATTATTTTAAAAGTACTAAATACAGAAATCTTTAATGACTTTTGACAAAAGGCCTCTGAGATATGGCTGCGCGAATTTGCAAGTTTGCCCTGATGACTGGCTAGCTCATTATGTATTCAAGGTTTCAAGTTCTTCGTCTCTGCGACGTAATTTCGTTTGCAAACTTCAAAAGCGACATAAGAGAAAATTGCAAGTTTTCCTCTTATGTCGACAATGATTCACTGCACGGATTTTAAACCCAAGTTGTTGCAGGAAAATGTTTTTATCTTTATCCAAAAACATTTTATCAGATTGTAAACATTTAAAACTTTAATAAGTTTGACTTTTTAATTTATTTCTCACATATTCTCCGTATTGAAGGAAACAAAATGATGCGTGCTATTTCCTAATTTGCATCTCTGGATAGCCACAGAACTCTGAGACGCGTAGTATACTTATATACAAAGTATTTTAATTCGCTGTTATTTTGCCTGTTTGTCTTTCATATGATGATCTATTCAAAAAACCAAAAACATTATTCACTTCATAGGCACTTTAAGCGGAACCAAACCGGTGACCTTAGGCACTGTGATACCGATGCAGTGTCCAGCCTTCTACTTCGTGTAGAGGACAAAGATTTTTGAACCAATCAAAAGAAAGATAAAGCTTACCCCAACCTTATTTTGGCCAATCAAAACTTGTATCCTCTACACGAGGTAATTCCCATTGTTCCTTGTCAACTAAGCTTCAAGACACAGCTAAATGCAGGTCAATTTTAGTAGGTCTATCAAAGTTTCACTTCATTGTACAACGACTCAGACTTAATAGTTAAGAAAAAGATAAGAAGAGCCGTTTTTACTTACAGTGATACCGTCAACAAGTCGTGCCATGTGTGCGATGATATCAGAATTACCCTTTGGCTGTTATAAAAAATCATTATATTCATTTATTAATACATGAAACTTCCAAAAGACTTTAAAGTATTTGTAGGACAAGGGTTGATGACTTTTAAATGAAGTCCATTGTGTACATAATAAAATAATATCCTTCTTAAAAGTTCCAAAAAACACGATTTGCTAAACGCCAAATGATAAGACGCATACGTAGTTCTTGAGCACTTTTAAAAGAACTTTTGAATTGCATCGCCAATTGGTATAAAAGGATAACTTAAAACACTTATATATGCGGGACTTATGAAATGATTTTTGTAAATATAAAGAACATACTGTCATTCACACCGCAGATAGTACTTATTAATTTTAACTTTAATGGTTCCCACAATTAAAATTTCAGAGAAAAAAAAATTATCGGTCAATCACAAAATAAAAACTGTATTGAGAGCTAATCAAAATTTAATTCAATAAAGAAACGACATGTTTTAGTTTACTTTTTCATTAATATCTTTTTATCTTTTCAAATATAAAATCAAGAAGTACTGTATATACTTTGGGAGAAACGTAAATATACGCTCGATATTCAAGAAGAGCATTCCAAATAAACTTCTCAACTATTTAGCCTCTATAATATTTCTGTTAATATTGAAAGTTCATTAATGTTTAGCTCGTTTTTTAAAAGTATTTTATATATATTGTACATAACTTTCGCACATCTTTTTGTCTGGAAGATTTAGGTTTAACATGAAATGTTGAGTTTATATATTGACAGCAAGTGGGCTCCATATTTGTATTGTACCTTCTTGAAAGTAATTGTAGAAAATCTTTTTGGCTTAAAGTTAGGATTCAAATTGGATACGAATAAATGCGAAAAAAGAAAAAAACAAGTCAAACCTGAAAAAGCTTGGTGTGCCGACAAGTCTAATACTATATTATATATATCTAAGTCTATACTCAACGCTATAGTAGCAATAATATATTGAATGAATCAGAAAAACCTAAAACTTCTGATTTCACCAGTTATATAGCTACTCTTATAGTATCAAAAATCCTGTATATTCATTATCGACAGTGAAGCTGCTTCCCCAAAGGACAATTCAAGCGCACAGCCAATTCATGCCTTTATCGTTGACAAAGAAATTTTTGCATTTTGATTAGTTTATTACACATTTCTGCACGTAATTACACACGTTTTTCACGGAATTACAAAGCTTGACCAATCAAAATGAAGTATGTGTTTCTTGTACCTGATAAGCTTTGAAACGACAAATTAGCAGCAAGACGTTATATCAAATGAAAGTCTACAAAGCTACAAAAACCACCAAATACTGTGCGTAAGTACCTTCAACTGTAGCAGTTTTTTAATGACAACAACACTCTCAGCCACGACTATCTCTGTAGGCAGAAAGTAAGGAACACTGTTTGAAACACTGTCAAAGTAAATTAACGTGAAAGGATAAATTGCGCAACCAGTATACAATACAATTGACGGAAATTTTGCTCCCTTGCTATCCATTGATGACAGAGATGGGTTGTAACCAATATCTCTTGATGTTCTGTTGAAGATTACTCCATTGAACTACGTTACGCTAAGATCACAGCATGTGGTCCCACACTTACAGTGTGGTGACTTAGGTTTAAAGAGACACTCAAGTTCTCCTTACATAACAAATATAAAATAAGACATTTGCTAAAGAGAAAATGAAAATTGATCAAACAAAGCAAACTACTGAAGGTTAAAAATAAAATTCTCTCAAACTTGTTCAATGAAAAGCATGGTCTTAATAATTCAACTGGGAGTGAAAGGGTTCAATCGTAAAAGTTAAGACCAATAAGAAGTCAGGTTTCAACTTAACTCAAATACGTTACCTAGGTGATACTAGTGCAACTTAAAAGCAACAACTATTGAGTTTGATAATTAATAAATTAATAACAAAAATGGAATGATGCATCGGTGTTTCTACAGAAACAGTTTTTAAAAAAGGAGAAATTTTACACCGATGTGAAAAATGATTTTATGCAGACGCTTCGGACTAAAGTCTTTCATCGGAGTGAATAAGTTTGGTAATGAAGCGTTTCGTAGAGAAAGTTTACAAAAAAACACTTAATATAATTTCATCAACGAGTGAGTATACTCGAGCAATGCCATTTTAACAACTCAGGTTTGAAAAAATACCCTGATGATTGCATTTAGTAGTGTAAAGAATTGACATTTTAGCACTTGACTAGTCAATCACCTTCGCAATCAACTACTTGCATAACAAGTTCTTGCAAAACGCACGGTAATTGATATTTTCATGACAAGGTAAACTCGGAAAAAATCCAAGCTCCAGATGGGATTAGGACCCAGGACCCTCCATGTTCTAGTCGGATGCTCTAACGACAAAGCTGGTGTGCGACCGCGTGATACGTTTACCAGGGAGGGTCGTGGGTTCTAATCCCATCTAGGGCTAAGATTATTTCCGAGTTCGCCTTGCCTTTAATATGTTAGTAACTTAAGTTATGACTAAGTGCGTGCTTTTCATACCATCTCTATTGGACAGAAGTCTCACTAGACCCGCTAGACATGTATCTGTCACTTCAGAGATATTTGATGCACATCTACCAATAGCTTGTATAGATGAAGCAACAAACTGTTTATCTGAACTGGTTATATAGCTCTGCAAAAATAGAAAGAATAATTTAAAAAGGAAATATTTCTTGAGTGAACTTTGGAGATAAGATACAAAAATTAGTTGAAGAAAAAACAAGGACAAGGTCCCCAGTTCGATCCCGGCACTTTGCCGAGATTCGGATATTAGTGTGACCTTTTCAACCTAAGTCAACTCAGCTTTCCATCCTTCCGGGGTAGGTAAATGAGTACCAGCGTCTGCTGGGAGCTAACCTTCGATGGATTACTGTCCCATCCAGGGAGAGTCAAAGTCTCTCGTACACTTAACACAACGGAATCCAGAGATAAGCGCCTGCCCCATGAACTAAGGTCCAAGGAAACGAATCACTACTCATCTTAATATACAAAATGGCCGAATTAATGCCAGGGTCATTGAAGTCCGGTCCGAGTCGTTAATGCCATCTTCAGACGTCTTTAACTTCTTGTACAAAAACAGAAAATAAGACAGCTGCATTTAACGTCTGACTACTTTATCGTCTTTAGTTAAGTGCGTCTAGAACAATACCATTAACAGAAATCATTAATGTTTACGATGTTACAGTCGTCCAGACCACTTTAACGACCCTAGCATAGAACCAACCTGACAATGCAGCGCTCTAAGCTCAATTGTAATCAAATCTGTATATAATTGCATTGTAGAATAATTGTATCATGGTGGTGATTATTATTAAATAAATTGAAATTGAAAATTGAAGCTGGTCGCCACGACGAGTAGATTAAATAATGCGATCAAAACTGTCAGAACGGTTTCCAATTTGCCATCCTCATTTTTCGCCATTAGGGTTTTTTTACTTGAATTCCAAACTTATGACCACAAGATCAAAAATGAAAACTGTTCTTTCTAAAACAAATTTGGCGACTAAACTGATATTCTTGGTGACTTTTTTAAAAAGGACGGCCGCCAAAAGAAAACTTATAGAATAACTAATTTTGGAGCACTGCAACTGCATAGTATTCTAACGATTGTTATGTATTATCAAGCTTTGTTTGATAGGAGCAGTGACATCCATAATTGAGTAAATCCAGTGGATTATCATTGCGAAACAGCTGGTGATAAGTTACAGGCAATGATGAAAATATGTTCCACAAACTAGTTTTGATAATGAATTATTAAGATAACAAATAAAACAAACCTGAAATTCTCTAAGTATAGTTCCTATGCTTGTTTCTCCTGCAACATTGGTCATTATTTCCAACTGTAACAACATAAGCGGTCATTTAACAATAGACCTAGAGGCTGATTGGAATACGAGTGTGCTATTTAAGCTCGTAGTCCACCAGGCCAAAAGGTTTAATTGTTTCAGTATAAACCTACTAATCAGTCCAAAAAAAAAAACAATGTACAAGTTAAATTATCAATGAAACCCTCTGCTTTTATAGCAAAATGGAGCTCATTACAATTTAGACCCTCCATCGGATTGGAAGACGAGTGTGCTATTCAAGCTCGTAGTCCATGAGACCGAGAGGTTTAATTGTTTTAGTATAAATCTACTAATCAGTCAAAAAAAATGTACAAAATAAATAATCGATGAAACCCTCTGATTTTATGGCAAAATGGAGCTTATTACAATTTTGACCCTCATCTTTTCTCTATTAGTAAGCTATCAAGATTAGACCTCTAGTAGAGTAGCCAATTAGAATGCAAGATGCGTTTTTATAGTCAGTAGGTTAATACTAAAAAAGTATTCACCCTTTCACTCCCAAAGAGTTATCAACACTCGAATTCTCCTTACATAACAAATATTAAATAAGACATTTGGTAAAGAGAAAATAAAAATTGATTGAACAAAGCAAACTACTGAAGGTCAAAAGTAAAATTCTCTCAAACTTGATCAATGAAAACTATAAGCACAAGTTTGGATAATTTACTAATTCACCTGGGACTGAAAGGGTTAAGAAAAGATTCTTAATTTAAAATAACACAAAACAGAAAAAGCAATGTCCCAGGCACAATATTGGTAAGTGATAAACGATTTACGCCATTAACGAAAAGTGACCAATGTAATTGTGATCAAAACTTAGAAAACAAACATTCCAGGCAAAGACTTTCATTCCTCATACCCTGAAGTTAGTTGATGGTAATGTTTTGCTAAACTGAAACAGTAATGTCGAGCTTCGAAAAGCTTAATGTTCACTCAGTGACATAAATCTTCTCGTCTTGGTCTTCAAAATGTTCCAACAAGTATCAATATCAAAATGGAATCTGGATTATTCATAAACCGTACTTTGAACAACTTCGCTTATGACCAAGTCCTGCAAAAGTGAGCGTAGATAATGCCAGTATTTTTCTCTGCCGTCTTTTGAGTTAATTGTCTGAGGTAGCAAGTTTTACTAAAGCAAGAATTAAAAGCTAAGGTTAAACTTCAGTTACTTGCATACAGTCACTGCCACACTGTAAGTCAGGCGCACAAGAGGTAGATCCAACAGCGCGCCAATTTTAGCCACTTCCACGTGAACTAAACTGACTTCCAACTATTTACAGTTTCATGCTTTGGAAAGTTTTACAAACCTTTAATAATCTTATATGTGTGGGATCATTTGCATGAACAAAGAAGCTTTTCAGGTGGGGTTCAAACATTCCCTGTAGAATAAATTAAAAAGACAAATTTTGTTCAAATTCTAAATATAAAATACACTGACAATAGAGAAAAAAACAGAACATGATAACTTCTGAGCGCAGAAAAGAAGTCTTTTATGATTGTATAAATAGATGTACTAAAAATGTAAACACATTGTTTTAAGAGTGTTTTCAATTGGTTAAACCATCCAAGATGCGACATCGCTTCACGAAGTATGAATCCACTTTGAATGTTAGCTAGTAGATCGTTGGAAATAGTTATTTTTTCACAATTTAACAATTTTCAAACTGCTAAAGCTGTTGATGAGTATGGCGTTTGGGCAAAATGTATTCATGAACAAGTCATCGAAAATAGCGTGAAGGTGGCATTTCCTCAGTAGCCAAGCTGTTCTTGGTCACCTGCAGAAATTTTGCATTACAAGTTTAAGCAATGAAGAAAAATGAAAAACGAAAATAAATTAAAAACTATTATGACCCCTGAGGTTTGATCACAACACTATCAGACAACCTCTTAAACAGATTATGATCTTAATTCAGCACTTTCACAGCAACCCCACTGATAAGAACCTAACTTAAAATTTTAGCCCAAATAGGTTCGTATAATATGTGGAGGGAACTTAAAATGAAAATTTTAACCTAACAGATTCTTAAAATTTTGTCTCACTAAGATATAGTTCGTGACGTTTTGACTGCTTACTACAAGTCTTCTTCAGGTGAAGGTTCTTAAAACCCAGGTTTTTATACCTGGGCTGTTACTGTAGAGCAGCAGTACGTCTGAGCTTAATGTTAAAAATTGTGCATAACTTAGGAGACCAACCTCAACACCAACCATTTAAACAAGCAAACTACATAATCCTCACAGCTGACCAACCAAAACCTCAATCTTATTCAAGACTATTACATGCTCTTCCTTTCCCCGTTCTATGCTTGAACTCTTTACCTAAGTCTGTCTACTTAAATCTGCCTATCATTTTCATATCTGAAGCTTAAACTCTTTACCTAAGTCTGTCTACTTATATCTGCCTATCATCTTCATATCCGAAGCTTAATCTCCTTACTTAAGTCTGTCTACTTATATCTGCCTATCATCAACATATCTGAAGCTTAAACTCTTTACCTAAGTCTGTCTACTTATATCTGCCTATCATCTTCATATCTGAAGCTTAAACTCTTTACCTAAGTCTGTCTACTTAGATCTGCCTATCATCTTCATATCTGAAGTTTAAAATTAAAACCTGCTTGATCTAATTAGTGAACGTCAAGTAACTACTATCATGCCTATCGCCAATCGGCCTAAACCCCTTGTTCTTATTCCCGAGTGCATATGGAAAATATTTCTAATTTAAAGTTAATCTAGAATGGAAAAAGAGTGAAATTTTATTTTTGTCATTTTGTGATTAGTTGAAGGTTCTGTTTTACAGATCACTTGGGTTACTCTGCAAAGAATATGTCAAGAAAAATGCAGCAAAATTCCTTACCTTTCTGTGGGCCGACATAGTTGCTACATTGCTAAGAACAACAGTCTGAACCTCCCTGTAACAGACGAAATCCAAAAATTCAATATCAAAGTGTGGGTAATACTTTGGGTAGCAGACACAGAACTAAACAAGGTTTGTGATTAGATGGAATAAGGATGGTGTACGATTTATCTTTCTTTTGATTAGTTCAAAGATCTGTTTCCTCGTTCCTGATGTTCGTAAAAACGATTCAACTATTGCACTAAACCAGTTTCCCGACACTTTAATTTGCCTAACCATTCTCTTTCAGATTTTGTTTTTGGCTTATCTTTGGTTAGCGGCGACAACGATTGTCACAAAACCAAAGAGATGCGACTCATTCACCGATTAGGTACACTTAATCCCAATGGGACGAATGAACGCTTCACTTTTTCCTAATTTATTCATTTTCATGTTTTTTCTCTTCGTTCGTTGTTTTTAATTTCCATGGCTACCTTGTTTCTATTGGCTAGTTTTTCATCTACTTGCCTATATAAACTCTACATTTTCTCTTTTTCTTCCCTTTACTCCGACGAATGACTAACGTCCGAAACGTCAGTAAGTATTCTCTTTTTTACGGTGTAGAGTTTACATTTTCATTACTAAATTATTAACAAACGTATATTTGAAGAGCTCTGTAATAACCTTAGGGTAATAACACCTTTTTTTCTTAAATAGTAGTTTGTTCTTTTTTTGTTTGAAATAATAAGGCCTAACGGATTGTTGTTTAAGATTGATTGATTATAGATAGAGTAGTCTTGTTTGCTAATAAAGTTGATACATCAAGCTCCCTAGAGAAGAAATGCCGTTTGAAACATCTAGTTAAGAATCGTTGAATAAGCCTGCGATCTGCTCCTGATGCCCCATATACACTTAAACCATACAAAACGCGTTTGGCCAAACAATTGCCTTAAACATGTGATCTATCTCTTACAACATCTAGTTAAGAATCGTTCAATACGCCTGAGATCTGCTCCTGATGCCCCATATACACTTAAACCATACAGAACGTTTGGTAAAACAATTGCCTTAAACATGTGATCTATCTCTTCCTGGTTATAAAGTTCTTTTCTTAAATGCCCGAATGCATATGTAAATACATTTTAGCAAGTAAACCTCCATTGCAAATAAGGACTAGTAAAACAGTGAAATTGCCTTCTGTTTTTACAAAATGATTATTCAAAAAATAAATTATGAAAATATTAAAAAGTTAAACTCTTCTCTTTTTATAGAATATTTTATCTGCCTGCTGTGTCTTACTTGTGACTTCGGAGTAATCTAACAAGTGCTCTGGAAACAACTCCAACTTCACTAGTTGGGGCACAATGGTGGTATAGTCTAGCAACGGCCATTACAACCTGAAATTTGGAATAAAAGCTGCATCATTACGATATGAATTAAGGAAGATCGAGATGAACTTTTTAAAAAGAATATAACCGAGGATAAACCAACGTTTCGGCATCCAAGTGACGACATTGTCAGGCTCAAATGATTTTAAAAAATCAAATAACTTAAATGGTATACTAATGAGAACAATTTAAATTCAAGTAGAGAAAAAATAACTATAATTGTTTAACCCTTTCACTCCCAGTCAGTTATCAACACTCAACTTCTCCTTACATAACAAATACAAAATAATACATTTAGTAACGAGAAAATGAGAATTGATCAAAGAAAGCAAACTAATGAAGATTAAAAGTTAAATTCTTTCAAACGTGTTCAATGAAAAGTATGGGCTCAAGTTGGGAGAACTTAATAAATCAACTGGGACTGAAAGGGTTAAAAGAAAAGACAAAAAAGGTGTTAGTAAATATCTTTGCAGGAATTGTGTCAGATTGAGAGTTGAGACTGAGTTCAAGTTTTCTGATAAAAAAAAAACATTTCATAGATAAAAAAAAGTCAAATTTGTTCTTGCATTGCCCAAACGTTGCTTATACTCTATCATCATTACGATAACCATAATATTATCATCTCGAATATTGCTATTTTTCTGTTTCTATGTATATTCATCTATCTAACTTTATAACAAATCAACGCAATTTTTCAAGCAATGTACTTTGATTGCTTATGTATACGTGGCATTGCTTCGTGTTGCAGTCAATCGCACACTTTTTTCCCTCTTACCTATATCCACTTGTATTGAGGTATTTATGGTGCTGTTTTTGAGAAGTCTCAAGGGATTGTGAAAACAATTTATACTAAGAAAAAATAACAATTTAAAATAAGCATTTCGTTATAGAGTTGCTACAATATAACCTAGGTATAAAGAGGTTAAAAATGTTTGAAAAATTCAACTGCAGCGTTTTCAAAACTAGCCGTCGGCCGTGGCATCCGACAGCAACTCTTCCATTAGCGACGCCTACTTTCCCTCCTTACCCCCACAGGGAGCGAAGCCCTGTATGTCTTGCAGCTCCTACTCAACAAAATACAACGTCTACTTTCAAATGTTGTGAAAACACTGTCAACATATTTTCTACTTTCACATTTGTTTTTTATTAGAGAAACTTACAGCCGAGTTCCTACTCTGCAGTAAGGGTTTGCATGTTCTTAGTAGCAACCTATGGTCGGGGTCCATTATGTAAGGCTCTATCTTTTTATTCTTTTCATTTTCTTCTTCTTCAGCTTCCTCTGCACTGCTCCCATCACTCTTTGGGTAGAACTGTTCATCTGCTATAACCTTGAACAAAATAACAATGACTAACCAACCATTGAACCAGTTTCAGTTAACTTTATAACGGTATGAGTGAAAAAATAGTAGTGGCTTAACAACCTGCCATTATAGAGAAACAGGCCAATTTTACTTGGTACTCATATGATCCCCCTATCTGAAATACAGTCGAAATAAATACTTTATTTAACGTCAATTGCGAAGGAAGTGGTTGCCCATTCTTCCTAGCCAGAGGCTAATGTTTAATC
>JAOTRI020139661.1:0-10821 GCA_028564885.2 Zoanthus sanctaehelenae
ATAGCATTCCAACATTCTAGCTTTTTGTCCACATCAGCATAGGCGTCAAGAGCTATCCACGGCACATCCGCTAGATCGTTAATAAAGTTTTCTTTTGAAAAGTTCTTAAAATTCCTATACGTAATTTTTTCGTGATGGTATTTACTGCGTTTACCTCTGCTAAATTTATGCGTAAAGCAAATTGGATAGTGATCGCTTAGACCATAAACTGGAACAATAATTTCGGTTATTCTATCTTCGTGTGTTGTGTATAGGTGATCTAATAAAGTAGACGTATTCTTGTATTCTCGCGTTGCGGTGTTTATTAATTGCTTCAAGCCTGCATCCCGGAATATCTTGATCAGCTTGCAGTTTGCATTCGTCGCATCGAGAAGATCTATGTTGAAGTCGCCGGTCACTATAATTTCGTTCCAGTGACAAGAAGCTAATTCGATTATCTGCGCGATTTGATCAAAACCCTTCGACTTTGACTTGGGAGGGCGGTAGAAAACAATAAATAAAAATTTTGTTCCAGCAACGTGTTGTTTTATTTCCAAACATACATATTCAGTGTTTGATTCTTTGTCGAGAAGATCAATACGTCGACATATAAGCGAGTTTTTTACATAAATCGCTACTCCACCTCCTTTAGCATCAGTCCTGTCATAGCGGTAAATTGTATAGTTATCAATTGCAAGTTCTGGATCAGTCCAAGTAGAATTGAGCCAAGTTTCACTCATTGCAAATAGATCGAAATCATTCATGAGCATTAGCATTTTGATTTCTTCAAAATGGCGGGGAAGGGAACGTACATTTAGATGGCAAAGTTTAAGACCCTTTTCCTTCAGTTGGAAATAAGGATGCTTAGTTCCAAGTTTAATTTCATCTCGTCCGTCAGGGCCAGGGTTGCTTGAAATGTCACCGCATAATAGGAGAAGACCAACAATATAACCACTGAAGTTGTTAAATTTGCGGGTTGTAAATATGCGAAGCTTTACATCTTCTGCAATGCAAGATACTGGCTTGAAAAGCCTCCAAGTTGATGCGTAGAAACTCTCTGTTATCTTTCGAGTAGGATTGTGATTGTAATTGTTGCTTGTAGTTAGATAGCTATTAAATAGCAGCAACTGAAATAGAATTAATAGAACCACAGAAACCACCAAAGCCACGGAGCATGAAAACCAACGGAAACGCTTGCTACACTGACTATTTAGACAGTGACAATTTCGTCTTTTTTCAAAACAACAATGAAGGCATTCTCGACTGCTCTTTGTCCATCAGCTGATTGTACCAAGCAATCATTGCAGCAATACAACCGATTGCTTTTAAAATCAAAAGTGCAGGCAGACATATTTGGGCTGGGCTACATGAGCTCACTGTTACACTCAGAGTCGATCCTGGGGGTTAGGAAGAAGGGAAAAGGGAATTAGGAGGGCGAAGAGGGAAGATTTTAAATTGAATGTTGGCGATGATGATGATGCTGATGATGATGCAAATGATGATGATGATGATGATGATGATGATGATGATGCAAATGATGATGATGATGATGCAAATGATGATGATGCAAATGATGATGATGATGATGATGATGATGATGATGATGATGATGCAAATGATGATGATGATGATGCAAATGATGATGATGATGATGATGATGATGATGATGATGATGATGATGTAAATGAAGAAGATGATGATGAGGAGGTGGTGGAGGAGGAGGAGGAAGATGAGAAAGGGAAACGAGAAGGAATAGAAACTGGATAATTTTGATGAAGTAGTAAAAATATGAGTAAGACTAAAAAGAGGAATAGAAGGAAGAAAAGGATGAGGTGGAGGAAAAAGCATGATTAGAAAAAACCATTGTTCTGCCTATCTGTTTCAAGAGATTTATAACACCATAAGTTGTCTGAGCATCATTTGTGCTAATTTTGAGAGCAAAGTTTGATTATTTATTGGGGCTAGAAAATTCATATTCAACATATAGGTGGTCCTTTGAATTATCTAGACATAGGTTCAACTCATTTTGACGAACTCATTCATAGAAAGAAACTCCACAGATTCCCCCATTGTCCTAATTCGGCAGTTGGAAGACCGAAATCTGCCAGATGGCCTCAAAAAGGCCTTTTGGGGGCTGTTACAGCATATGCGTTAAAATTTGATGGAACAAATTATAAAAAAGGTAAAAAATGGGGCCCATAAATTTTTTTGATTTATTGTCAGGCATCGAGAGTAACAAGAGGCTAGCATTTAATCGTACCATAGTAATAACACAATTTAGTAAAACAATCTTTATTTAACGTTAATTGCGACGGAAGGGGTTTTCCATTCTTCCTAGGCAGAGGCTAATGTCTATTTGGTGCATGTGAAAGCTCAATTGAATTTGCAGAGAGAAGAAAATTAAAGCGGAGAACCCGGAAAGAAACATTGAGATTGACAAATCCCAGCCCATGTGCATGGGACACGATCACGGTTCTTAGAGGTGGGACTGGGCATTACTGATGCATGACCGTCATACCAACCCTTGACTTCCCAAAACTTGATATTCCATTTTGGTTGATGTTTTCGCTAAATCATCTGTTTAAACTGACAGCTGGAGAATATTTTAATTATTATATTACCCAACAAATTGTAAACACAAAAACAATTTTTCCAAAACTTTTCTGCTTGAAATTTTCTAAAGAATTTTTTTTTTAAATATCGCAATATTTTATCAAAATATAGGAAACAAAGGGAATGTAGATGTGACTAATTTAAGGTAACAATTTTTTCCAATTCTTTTCATTTCCTGGTTATCAAGAACAGATAAGGTAAAGCATTTTAGAATTTCTTTTATTAAAACAAAAGGTTGCACTACAATTAATTATGTTGCTGAAAATATCCGGAGAGCTAAAAGTCTAACTAAATCTGTCAAAGCATCTCAAAAGTTAAAAGTATAATAAATATAGTTTCAATTAATAAAATGAAATGCCTTTCATTACTGAAACAGCATAATGAGTTGAAGTTTTATTTACCTATTACAAGAGAAACTCCTGAAAGTCTCTCACCTGTCTTTTAATTGTTATAAATAATTTTTGGGAGGCGGGAAAAAACATAGAAAAGGCATTTTTCAATTCTATAGCATTCGGCTTTTGTTATTATACAAATTATATAGTCATCAATTGCATTAATCAAGAGGTAATTTGTGGATGTTTTTATTATCCACAGACCTCAATAGGCCTTCTCTTTGTATCCAAGAAAGAAATTAAAATACTAAGAAAATGTAATTTTGTAGTAAATACGAGATGATTTCAAGCACTGACTCGTCCTCACAAAAAACATGGCACTTTTGTTTTAACAAACAACCGACAAACCTTGAAATGACGGAAGGATGAAGAATTAGATCTACTGAGTACTCAAGGCAGGTCAGAAACCTAGTTTCCGCTTCAAGTTTAAATATTTTAATTCAAATTTATTATTACAGATTTTATGGGACGTTTTAAAATAACTTACATTATTATTTCATAGCTCGGTACACACTATTTTTATAAAAACTGATCCAGTTTATCAGAATTGCGATTCTTAGATTTTAGAGATTTTAAGAAAAGCTTTTAAGATTTTTGTTATGACCCGGAAAAAAGATTTCCCTTTTTTAATCTTTGTTTTTTTTGAAAACCTTAAATCTAAAAAGTAACTAAAAATACAAAACTATTTCTCTTTTGCTCTTGCGCCGTTCTTGTAAGATTTTACTTTTGCCCCTTAATGCAAATACTAAATTATGAAGTTTGAAAACATACCATTGACATGCATCTATATAACACCTATATATTGTGAAACAACTTTTAAGATTCATAAGTTTATCATATACTTTTTTTGGTGAATCTGTTTTTATACCTGATTAGCAGCCAAACAATATAATTTGTCAAATTTTTAAAAACTAACATTCTATAAAGATATACAATTCAACTCTCCGATAGAAGCCGCATCATTCCTTGATTCAACTAGTTTCATAATAAAATTGTTTTGCTTCTGTATTTTCATACTTATCTAATCATATTTTATTTAACACAACCTCAGAAAGTTAATTGCTACCTCAAAAAGAACTCCTTTGTTATTCATTTTACGTTTTCATGTTTTCACGACCAACAGCAGCGGCCGAGTGTTAGTCGCCTACGTGGCAAGATTTGTCGCTGTGAAACAACTAAATGATGAATTACACACGGAAATAAAAAAACAGGCAATTTGCACATCAAAAGCTGAAAAATGAATATCAATTTATAATTGCGAAAAAGCTTTGTAGTAAGTGTTAAATTTGTCTTGTCTTAACTGAGGGTTGAATTTGGCTACACGCTCCAATGCTATATTTATAAGAATCAGTTAATTTTGCTAAAGTTCATTGTCAGTTAAATTTTTGGCTGTTGCAACCTTAATTTGTTCTTAACTTGTTCTTCTTTCTGTGAGCAGCATAGAATGAAGAAAAACCTGGAAGAAAAGACAAGACATTCATTCAAAAACAGTGCTGATCGTCTGAGTAACTTGTAGTATTACATGAATGTGCGTATATCTCTTGAGACAATAGTAGATATACTAATTGACAAAATTGTGAAACGGTGCTTCTGTGAACGGTATATTTTCAGCAATAAAAAGTTTCAACAGAAATATTTTCACTTTTTTTCAGCCTCAGATCGAGTTTTTTCTTAGATTGATCTTAATTTTCAACCAATCTAAGCCTCGTTGTCCTTTTACACTTGTTCTTACAAAAAATTGTGTATTTCCGAAATACGATATTAGCATTCATTAAGCGAAAAAGGAATTTAAATAAAGTTGAATTCTTAAACTGAACACTTTAGCTTTCTGTTACCAGAAATCTTTACTTTATATATAGAATAATTTCATACGTTATGTTTTTCTGTTATGGACTAAATCTGAACGACAAAACTCAACTAAAACTTATAAAGGTGAGATAAATATGAGTGAATTGCATAGAACTAAACATTTTATAGTATATATAAAATGTTTTAAAATATAAACGTTGAGTTTGTTTAAATAAGAACAGACATTTGTTAGAAACTCTTATTCCGGTCATATTGTATCTTCATTAATGCTGTCACTGAAAATGAAATCATAGAGTATTACTAATCATTTTAAAACTGGGAAAGTTGCTGGCTTGGATGATATAAACATGGCTGATGTTAAAGACAATCAGTAATTGCAATTTTCTTAACCTCTAACCCATCCAATAAATTTGTCAATATCCTCTGGTATTGTACCTGATAACATTAAATTGGCTAAAACCACACTAGTTTACAAAAATGAACCCCTTTCTTGTTTTAATAACAATCGCCGACCAATCTCTATATTGCCTGCTATTTCTAAATTTTACGAAAAGATTATATTTGAAAACCGGGAGAAGACTCCCATATGGAACAGACGGGGATGCTCGTCGTCTCGCTTAGGGGTGTAAATTTTGGATTTTGGTCTCTCTTAGGGTGTTTCGGGCAAACAGCCAATATTTTAGGCCGCCAACGTCTCGCACGGACGTGGTTGGCGCAGTTGGTAAGATCTCTGCTTCCCAACTACAAGGGCACTACAGAAACCGGCTCCATGGACAACTATAGGCTCGAAAGGATTTAGCTAGAAGGTTTCGTTTAGGGTTTCGTGAAGAAACACAGAATTACGCGAAGAGAAACAGAAATCATGGCTTATTTGCAAGGTTCACCTTCAGATAAATCAAGAAGAAGAAAGAGATGACTTTTTTGCGCTATCTAAGAAGGATACGTGTATCGTTACACCGGAATTTCTTCAAAGTGTGGAAATGCAGTAAAGAGCATCCGTGAGGGCATCCGCAACTCCTCGGTAAAGAAATGCAAGATCCATAGCTGCTCACTTGGAAGATGGCGGCAGAAGGGTGGATACAGTCCCTACATCAGTCAAGTGGAAGACTTAGTGGAAGAGTATCATCCTTAACGTTTTAAATGTGAAAAGACATACAGTAATTAACCAGACAATGTTTTTAAAGGCATACTTTAAATTAATAAGAAAAACTCGGCAAACAGGTCGTCACAGTTAAGAGAAATTGAGACAAAGAATGTATTTTACAATTCTTTAAAGCATTTAGATTGTTTGCTCTTTCCACAGTTTCCAGAGTTGTCGTTTAGAAGCGTATACATATGTGTAAATATTATATTTTAGCTTGTCACTATTAGCCTTTAGCCTTCAGCATGTCTAGCGTTTGATGACATTGTGAACAGTTACAGTTCTTTCAACATTAACTAGTTTTGTATTTTACCAAGTGCCAATGAGACAAACCGGCATGAACATGATGAAGAACTTGAGATTTATGACAATGCTTTTAAAAACTACTTTTAGATAAAAGCATTAGGTGATTATGTCTTTATATCGTTAAAACTTATTGCATGTTGTATTTGTGTGTTTTTAAGAGGTCTCTTTTAGGGGTAAAAATTTGCTTAAGCCACGCTCAGATGGTCTCCTTTGGGGGTTAATTTCAAAATTTCCGACGAGCATCCCCGTCTAGCTGTTCCATGTGGGAGTCCTCCCCCCCGGATCTGAAAGACTTGTTATTTTCTTAGAGAAACATAATACATTTTATAAACACCAATATAGCTTCAGTCAATATTTCTCTACTAGTAGTCAAGCCATGATTCAACTTGTCCATCAGATCTCAACTTCAATTGATAACAAAGAGACTTGTGCTGCTATATTTCTAGACTTATCAAAGGCTTTTGATATTGTTAATCATTTAATTTTTTTAGATAAGCTAGAACACTTTGGGATAAGAGGCATCTGCCTTAACTGGATCAGAAGTTATCTTGATAATCGTAAACAGTATGTTGAGTTTAATATGTGTCATCTAACGTGAACATTCCAGACATATTTTAGATGTTCACGGCGATATAATCAGCGCCGTGTAAAATATTTTTATCAAAACTATTTTTATGTGAAATCTATGAAACACTCGAGGTTCCAGCTTTGGCAGTTTTTTGTCCACTCGGACTTGAAATTTGGTAGATTTACAGCTATCTTATGTTCAAAACCGTGTCAGCGTTTTAGGAAAATTTAAAATCTTTTCAAATTATCACAATAAAACTCCGCCGCTTTCGTTTACAAAAATGCTATTTTAAGTAATTGGTTGTAAAATAAAACCAAAGCGCACTTTCAATGGACTTTAATTAGTGCCAAATATGAAAACATAAAATTTAGAAAGATCACCCGGGAGCTTTGCTATTTGACCACGCACTATATATGGAATTGTGGTTAGAAATGATTTGACCGATTGACCAATGAAAAGCCAGTATTTGACAAAATAAGGCATTGTAGTTAGAAATGATCATCAAAATGATGCATTCTGGGCCAAAATTAGAGCTCTTTTCCCTACGGCAGCAGTTACATGAATCACGTATGAAACGTGTGAAACGTGTGAAACGTTGCTTCTGTGTTTTTACTGTGCACATTGCGAAGGTAAATTACAAAATTTGATAAATTAAAGTTTTAACTAGAAATATTATCACTTTATTTCACTCTTTCAGTATTGCCTGAGCTTCGAGCTTGTTCTTGAATTGTTTTTAATTTTCAGCCAATCAAAGCCTCATTGTTCTTATAAAGTTCGGTTCCTAGAAAAAAATGAGACAAAGCGTCAGTTCTCCCGATAATGAGAGAAGTATGTCCCGAAACGTTATATGTACAAAGTAGTTCTTTTCACCTTTTGATTGAAGCGCACAGATACTATCTTGTAGGTTGCTCAATTGCGTAGAAACAAATTAATTCTTAGTAATATAGTATAATTAAATTGAATAGCAATAATTAAAGAAATATTACTAAATATTTTTTAAGGTGACTCATAAAGCTAAAGGTCGCCATGGGTTGTTCGACTTCTTTAATCAAAACACATTCAAAAGCCAAAAGAATAACGATGCCATTAAATACAGCACAGAAATACCTCGTACGAGAAACGTGGGAAACTGTTGACCAACGCAGAAATTTGGTTGGGAAGAAATTGTTTCTAAGGTAAGAGTGTAATTGTTGCAAAAAAAGAAACCATACATGAAAGTTTATCATTTACCTATCAAGTTTTTTTTATCATAATTTGCAATATTCATTAATCTCGAATAAGATTTTTAGTATTTAATAAACATGCTATGAAATTAAAAGTTTAGGAGTTCTAGTTTCATTATTTTTTTATAAGTTCTGGGTCAATGAAACATATATAAGGCCATGCAAGGAGTAAAATTGAAAAAACAGCTGTTTTCCTGTTAATTCGATGCATGCGTCTCCCGGTAAAAAGTTTTGATTAATACGTGTTCAAAGATGAATTAAAGATTCTTGTAAACAATCATCAAAATAACTTTCAAAATAAATAAAGAATAACAAATCATGTACCTTCAATCATTATATCATCTCCTCCGATTTCTTCTCTTAGTGAGACCGAAACGAAATCAAGCAAAAATTCTTTGTTTATGAACAAAAATTTTCTTTTCGACAAAGGCAACATTCTCTAGTTTTCAGTCTTTGAAATACTAAGAAGGAGTTCAATATGTTAACAAATAATTTCAATTTATAGGTTTAAAAACATTTCATTTTTTGTTCTTTTTTGTGCATAATTTAAATTAACTCGCCTATGTTTGATGTAGAAACCGGCATTTGTTTCTTTTTTTAAATAAATATCTATTGATATTGGCAGCTCTCTGGAACAAAACATTTTACTAGCTCTGCCATACGCTTCGATTAAAGTTCTTTTTTCCAACTTGACGGTCAAAAAGGATTGACTGAAACGCGATGTACACCTCTAAGTTTAATTCTTTACTATATCTGCATGATACTAAATTAAAGTACGAATAGTATTTTAAAAAAGTTACGCTGCTCAAAGAAGTGGATCAAAACTTAGACTAATAGTAGAAACGTACATTTTGAAATATGTTACTAAAATTGGAACGGGGAGCGAGGAGCGAGGAACGGGGAACGGAAACAGAAAAACAGGAACGGGGAGTCTGGGTATCAACGTCGTTTTTTGCGGTAACTTAAAGTCGCACCGAGGCCATGTTGGTTGATACGATAGAATTTCTGCGATGATGTTACATATTTCAATCGAGAAACACTGTTTCTAACTTGCATGGCTCAGAATGTACACTGCAGCTTTGTAAACTGAAATTGGAATATATCATTGATTATGTATCACCCAACTAGTGGACTATTGCTAATCCAGCATTTTAATTGGCTTCGCTACTAGTGGTCTATTAGTAATAGTCATCGAGTAGCGAAATTCGCCGGTTTTGAAAACCGGTTATTGCTTCTTTTTTTTTGCCGGTTATTGCTTCTTCTTTCCAACTAGTTTGGTGATACTAAAACAATTAGACCTCTCGGCCTCATGGACTACGACTTTGAATAGTCCATTCTTCCTCGAGGTCTAATTGATAAGAATCGCATAGCTAACGGTGAAGTCGCGCTCTGATTGGCTATTGAAGAGAGGGTATTTAGCGTGGAATCGCTGATGTGCATGAAGTAATATTGCTGTCGTGATTCGCAAGCAAAAATTGTTGCTATCGTGAAATCAAAATGCAACTCGAGTTACGAAAATATCACCTTTGAAATGAACAAATTTATTGATAGAATGTCTGCCAAATTTTGAACTGAAACTTGAATTTAAGTCGTGATGGTAGATAACAATATTTCGACTTTAATTCAAGTCATAATTAATTGTATTTCCATGAGCCTATAAAACAGATACAGAGAAAGTAGTAGTCTCAACATCTCCAAAACAGGTGTTTTCACCTTGTAATTTAACGACAACTCCAAGCACATGCTCCACTCGGTGCATTCCAACGTGCAGTTATTGTAATTTATATTGTTCTCTGACATCGTCGTCGACGTCAGCGTCCTCGCTGCTTGAGGTTACTAAGCACAATAAACTTTGTCTTAAGTGAATTTAATTGTTTGCTACAACTTACCGGGGTTTGTCTTAAATAAACTGGAACAAACCCTGATTTTTTCCAGAATCTGTGAAAGGAATGAAATAACATTGGATAAGCTACATATAACTAAGAAAAGGTATGCAATTGGAAAACAGGGTTAGCTTCCATTCTCCTATACTAGACGAGAAGACATCACACGAAGCCAGACGTTTAGAGGGCAACATTATGTTATTTCAGCAAGAAAACTACCACTTCAAAAATAAATTAGGTAAAATTACATGCCGGGATTATAATGTGTTCGCTAAGCTAAAGTTGATATTTTTTCGAGCCTAGTTGGCCATGAAATGGCGCTTATCTCTTGATTAAGTAGTTTTAAGCGCCACTTTCGTCCTTCTTGCGTCCCTGGAACGCAGGAAAAATCACTTGGTACGTGGTCAAGAGAGATGGAGAGAAGACTGGAGAGATGACAACATCACACCTTACCCATGGTCCATTGTGCACTCAACTGTTTGTCATTCACGTGGAATGTTGGCGAGTGTCTCCTGTTCTTGTTTTTGGCCGCCATTTAAAGAAACAATTTTTTAGATTTTTAGCTTGGGACCCCCTCAAAATGACCCTCCACTTTGGGATACTGGGGTTCCCAGGTACCTTTGAAGTAGTGGAACACTGTAAGAAATGATTTGCATTGGTTTTAACAAACCACAATGCTACGAGTAGAGTTACTCCTTGATCATAATTGTACTAGCTACTTAAGAATTAGAGCAAAACTTTCTTTGACTTTATCGGTGAAATAGAGCACGTTTGATGTTGGGATAGACAGGAGAACGTTGTAAAATCACAAGCCGCAGGCAAGTGATTTACAACGTTTCGAGTGTCTCTCCCAACATCACAAGTGCTCTATTTTGCCTAAAAGTCATAGAAAGTTGTGCTCTAATGC
>JAOTRI020139671.1:0-10821 GCA_028564885.2 Zoanthus sanctaehelenae
AAGTTGAAAGCATTTAAATCGAATTTTATGGATTTATATTCTTTCGAGCTGTGAGTAGTCGCTTCTGTCATATTAGGAGTCCAAAACCATTTCATATTGCTATTAGCTTTCGATTTTAATTTCCTGCCATTTCTCAACGGAAACAATAAATCGCGCATGCTCTGTGTATTGAATCACTAATCAAGTTGACTCTGCAAGGCGAGCCAAACTGTTTACATGGAAAAAGTTGATCCGGCTGGAAAGATAACTTGTCTGCGAGACCGAGCCACTCGGGTAGACGGGTGACCCTTGTAGTCGAGTCAAGTTCTTGTCGTGTTACAAAAAATGTATGAAAAGTTAGAAAAAATAATTGTCAGAAAAAATTGGTATAATTATTAATTTATTCCTTCTTTCATACTACTGAACTACATACATTGATATATGCATGTTTATATGAAAAGTTAGCTCGGCCAGGGTAACTCGATTAGGCGAGTAACCCTTCTACCGGGAAAACTCTGCTCCATTTAAACAGGACCTTCAGCAAGCAGTTCAATAGAACCTTCCCTGTGTTCTGATTGGTTTATCAAACACCAATGACCTGCGCTTTTCACATTGGTCACTCAACCGTAAAAAATTTGATTGTTTGTGCATGAGAAAGATTGCGGCAGATGTGAAATTATGTAATTTTTTTCAAAAAAATTTTATTCACCTGATAGTTTTTAAAGTACTTAAACTAGCAGTAATCATAAATTAGTGAAGTGCGTTCGATAATTTAAAGGTTGGATAGGATGGCGATTTTTCTAGCACCGTGGTAAAGGGATTGAACTTATTCCTGTGTAAAAACAGTTAAAAAAACAAAAAGTCAAATGATAAACTGTTCTGTAATTTCATGGGAAGCTTACATGCCGTATAGGCTGAAACGACCCAGACCCTTTTGCAAAATAATGTGCCAATGTTGGCATCCTTTTAGGTTTTAAGTTTTATAAAAACACAAGTTAGGAATTTGAAGCTTATCTTTAAAATGTTTACCTTCGTTTTGGCCCATGAAAAAGGGGCTTCCGAACTTTATCAAATACAGATACAAGAAAGCTGAACGAGAAAAACGAGCCTTCCAAGAATATCTCGTACAAATGATGCACGCGTACGATCAATAACACGGGAACTCAACCTGTATCGTCATATTCCAGCCGCTAACTCCGTAGTTCAAATATACATATGCTAAGTCATCACGCGTTTTTGGATTAGTTTATTTTTCATTGGTGCTTTTTTCGTTAGAGAAGACAGATCAACAAATAGAACGTCAAGATTCAAGGACTTTTTCCAAAGAGTAGTACTAGGAAAACGCATATTAAGATTTCGCGATAAAATTCATCACCTTGATCCCAGAAAAACACCATTTTCCGATAATGCAAAATTTTCCCAGCCTAAGGGTTCTCTGAGAGAAAAACAATTCAATTTTGTTCCATCACATTTATCTTATAAATTAACAAAATTGCAGTTTTTTGCTCCATAAAAGACTGGTAGCCAAAACAAATTTGCATTAACTTAAAAATTACATCTTTTGGAAGTTTAAGAAATTGACTACAGTTAACTCCCGACTGATTGCGGACACTCTTGGGACCGTAAGTTTGTATCCGTAATAGCGACAGTCATATTTATAACATAGAGGACAAAATTACTCGATGCTGATTGGCTCAATAGGCAGGGCTTTTTTCTTTAATAGAGGGCAAAATTACTAGGCGCTGATTGGTTGCTGGTTTGCGATAACGACACCGAAAACGACGATTGGTTTAGAAGAAAGCGCGCGAAGAATTTTGCCCTCTCTGTCATAAACATGTAATCGCATTCTTCCTCGTAAAATTAAGGATTAATTTCACTTGTGTTTTCAATTTTTCCAAATTACCCTCGTCGCGACTCGGGCAATTTTGTAAAAAATTGAAAACACTCGTGAAATTAATCCTTAATTTTACTCGGCCTCATGCGATTATATATATTTCTTTTATGTTTCAGCCGATGATATTTCTTTTATCTGTAATAGCGGGGTGTCCGCAAGGCGGGAATTGACTGTATATGTCTTCGTAACGCTTTGGCATCTAAAAAGAATATTGCACAAACACTGAAAATATGTAAATGTACTTCAAATCATTTGTGATAGCACTGCCTAAAGCAGAGAAATCCACAGGTATTTGAAGTTTAAGTAATCTTAATAGAATGAAATGAGCGGACATGGTTGGCGCAGTTGGTAAGATCTCTGCTTTCCAACCACAAGGTCCCAAGTTCGATCCCGGCACTGCCAAGATTTGAATATTTGTGTGACCTTTCTTCCGCCTAAGCTAATTCAGCTTTCCATCCTTCCAGGGTAGGTAAATGAGTACCAGCGTCTGTTGGGAGCTAACCTGTGACGGATTAGTGTCCCGTCCAGGGGGAGTCAAAGACTATCATCCGCTTAACACTACAGAAACCGGAAATAAGCGCCGGCTCCATGGGCCACTAGGCTCGAAAGGATTTAGCGTTAAAAAGAATGAAATAACTTAAAGTAAAAAGAGCGTTGTCGGTTTATCTGGCTGAATATTGACAGCATTGCAAGTACATTATCACAAACACAACAAACGCCGTCTCGCTTTCAGGAACATTGGGATCTCACGAGCAACGAGGACGGGAACGTGAATAACGACGGCTTCGAAAACGAAAAATCACCTTTCTGGTTTATAGAAAGAGATAAGAGAAAAATATCATATATATAGCCCTTGGCGGGATTCGAACCCCATATTTTCGGTTTACTAGTCCGACGTGTTAACCACTACACCACAAGGACCAACCATGCTGGCAACGCAACCGGACAATTTTATATAGATGGTAACTGTAGGGGTTCCCAGGGCGATATTTTTCTCTGTTGGTAAGTTGAACTCAGTAAATTTTAAATACGCATATATGGTCATATGTGTAGATTAATGTAATGGACATGCGTTCGTATAAGAGAAAATTAACATTTATAGTCTCTGGTGGTTTACTCTGTCCGTGTCATTAAGGTCTTGTTTCTTTTTTTACACCGTTTTGTGTATGGAAAAAAAAAAGTTTCTCCATAAAGCTAAAAATTACTGAGAAAATTTTGCTTTTACATCCACGTAGTCTCGACAACTCCAAAGAAAAGGTGTTTTTACGCTTTAATTTCAACAACTCTGTTCACGTGCACCATTCGGTGCATTCAGAGTACAATTATTGTATTTGCTATTGTTCACTGTCATCTGTATTGCCGTCGCCGACTTCTTTGCTCAACCTGCCGATCGTCCCGAAGGACTGAAATAACGGTGACCTCAGTCTTTCAACTGAACAACAAACTGTACCTATAAATAGGACTTGCACTACAAGTTTTCTGAGAAAGAAATTCTGCATGGTAATTATTTCCAATCTCTCGGTCAAGGCGACTCCAAAACTCATTTTTCGATTCTTTTAACGCAAATTAAAGGAAAAAAATGAAAAAAACCGTAATCAAATCATCTTGTTTCCATTGCCATTAGAATGATGACATTTTACACAAACCAAATACATGTCCAGGCGGATAAAAGTCTCCTTCCCGGACGGGCCAGTAATACTTTACCCAATTCGTGAAGGAAACTTGTATCGACGCTAGCGAAAGTGAAGATATCGAAATTGTTTAAAAGAACTTAAAGGAACTCGATATAGGGTAAAAGGATACTGAGATTTCACCAACCTTAGCACTTTGATTAGAAAAACTCAACTAATATTAAATTTATGAGAAGAAATTAAAATGAAACGATACTCCATTCATATACTTTAACAAACGTAACTTAGCACCAACTTTAGCACCTTGATTACAATGAGAACTCAACGGATAATAAATCAGTATGAAAAAGAAATTGAAATGAAACGATATTCCATTCCTAACATAAAAACATAACGTATTTTGCCAAAAAAGCAAAGCAATAACAGGCAGTCATGGAAAATTTCTTGAATAATTAACAAATTCTTAATATTTTGTAAAGAACAACAAAACACAACATATACAAACATCACCAAGGGAAAGTCGAAGGCACAGACTTACCATAGTTATCGGTACGTGAAACAGGGTTTATCAACAAAGAAGGTTTTCAAGTGAGTGTGAGGTTAAAATAGAAAGCCATCAGATTTGGAGAAAATTTTTAGGAGAGCTTTTAAGTACGTCACAACAAAGGAAACTTTAATAGTTAATTTATCTGCATTTTAATTAAGACTTTTCTCAGTTCTTAGAACTATCAAAGTATATAACAGAAAGCTGGGGACGAGGGAACTAAAGAATGGACATGAATCTACAGTTTGATGTTCGTAACACTAAATGACCTCAGTAAAATCTCGGCCAAAACAAAGTTCTGCAGTATGTCCTGCCTACAATATTCCATTTTTCTTGACAGCAGGTACATAGCAAGGTGCTGTTGGGTTGAGACAAGTCAATCCAGACACCTCGTGACTTGTGGGGGACATGTTGGGATACGAACTTGCAGGCATCACCGCCATAACCTCCGCAATCTTAGCTTTCAGTGCCTCGATTTCCTTGTCCTTGCTTGCTAGTTTACCCTGGGCGATTTCAAGCTGTCGGCGAGTATCACCCAATGCCGAGAACAAGTCCAACTTAAGGCGTGTCTCCGAGCTCAAGCTATTCTCTAGATGTGTGTTCTTGCCTTGCATAGCTGTTAAAGCCGACATAAGCACTTCAGTTTCTTTCTTCAACTGAAGACCGTCGTTCTCTTTGTGCTTTTTCTTGAAGAGTTCGTTTTCAACGGTCAACCTTTTCACATCTTCTTCCTTCTCCTGAAGCAAAGAGCGCAGCTGCCGAGATTCGTCCTCAAGCTCCGTGCGACGTGCAATGCATGACTCGTGGCGACCAGCATCGTCGCGTTGTTTCTGTGCTGCCTCGTCAGCTTTCTGCTTTCTGCGCTCATCTCGTAGCTGAGTCTCAGTCAGAAGACGAGAGTCTCGCTCTGTTTTCAATTTACGTTCCAGACTACTAATTGTGTTTCGATCCTGTTGCTTGGCAGTGTTCAGAGTTTGATACCTGCAAAGTGAATTTAAAGAGAATTATGATCACTTGCCTTCATTGCCCAAGAGCAAACCGAGCGAAGGAATAATAGAGACCTTAAGCAAGGAGCGACGACGGATCCGAAAAATCACCTTGTTTGTATCCCATACGCTTTGTAAATAGAAAAACGGTTAACTGTTTTTCTGTACAGATCAACAAATACAGGGGAAGTTGTTGCTGTTACGTCCACGCAGTCTCGACAACTCCAAATTTAAAGGTGTTTTCACGTTCTAATTTTAGTGACAACTCCGTGCACGTGCTCTGCTCGTTGCATTCCAACGTGCAATCATTGTATTTTCTATTGTTCTCTGCCGCCGTCCTGACAACTTAAGGTCCCCATTCCCTACAAGTACTACGGTCACTAAAATCTACCACAAATGATTCAGGGATTCAGGTTGGCATAGTGGTCATCAGTCATGCCTGGTTAATCGCACGACGGCTCAGATCTTGGTGTGAAAGTCGAATTTGCAGAGGGAAGAAAACCGGAGTACCCGGAGAAAAACCCTCGAAGTAGATCGAGATCGACAAATCTCAGCCCACATGCCGTGCCTAGGAATCGAACCCGGGTCGTAGAGGTGGGAACCTCTAGGAATCTCTAGACTCGGTTTTTCTCCGGGTACTCCGGTTTTCTTCCCTCTGCAAATTCGACTTTCACGCCAAGATCTGAGCCGTCGTGCGATTAACCATTAGCCTCTGGCTAGGAAGAATGGGCAACCACTTCCTCCGCAGTTGACGTTACTGATTAAATAAAATATTTATTTTATTTTTGACAGTGGTATAGAATCATAGCAGCCATAGACAGTTGTTTTGTCCTCACTAGGCAGCATGAACATGGCTAACAAAGTAATTTAGGGCTCTCATTGGGCGAAGAAGTACCTGAGACAGTCAACGCTATATCATGGTCTACACCTGCAATTCTTTTTCCAACAGATATGAGATTTCATTCTGGCAATAGTGATGTTGAAATAGATTGTGCGATAATAACATCACTAGTTATTCAAGGACCGCGAAGAACTGAAAGGCCTATGACCTTTTCTTAAAAATCAGCGAACCATTTTTGAAATTTATGAGTCATTACCAAAAATTCGATAAACTTATAAACTTATATTCAACCATACTGATGGTTGGCATTTAGTATACAATGGAGTGTTGTATTTGAAATGTGTGTAATAGATAGATCTACATGAAAACAGAAAAAAACAGCACACTTAATCACCGACTCACAAGCTGTGAATTGTTTAATTTACATCTAAGTGATCTAAAAATACGATCTACCTGTGCAACAAATTGTAAGGGAGATCCACATGTTTTCTGTGGGAATGGCCTGGGACACGGATGCAACTTTGACCCGCTAATGGTATTTTAATGCGCCATATTTTGAATTTATGCCATTTGTGCATGTAATACGTCTTTTTTCATTCCTTCCCAACCCCTAGTTGCTACATGCTTTCTTTAAGTGGACACCGTATATGTTTTGTATATACAGAAGAATATCCCTTATAAACCCTTTTCTTCATTATTTCATTCGTTAACTTCTTTTCTTAATCTTTTTTTTCAAATCTATGCGTCTCACTTAACTCGTACAAAGTCCTGTGTGACAAATGTACAAGTTTATTTTCAAAATTTCGCGTCAATCATTTGCCAAGAGTTGAGAATTAGAAACACACAAAAATATGTTTTATTGATCAAATAAACATATTCCACCGTCTACCTTGAATGGATTAACTACATCTTACAGAAGTTCAGTTAACCTTTTCAGTCCCAGTTGTATTTTGTAAATTCTCCCAACTTGTTCCCATACTTTTCATTAAACAAGTTTGAAAGAATTTCACTTTTAACAATCTGTACGGTTATCAACCCTTTTAGTCCTAGTTGAATTATCAAATTCTCCCAACTTGTTCCCATACTTTTCATAGAACAAGTTTGAGAGAATTTTACTTTTTATCTTCTGTAGTTTGCTTTCTTTGATCAATTCTCAGTTTCTCATTGCCAAATGTTTTATCTTGTATGTGTTATGTTAGGAGAATTTGGGTGTTGATAATGTATTGGGACTGAAAAGGTTAATTGTCGCCGATGTTCAAAGCATTACTTACTTCTGTCGCAAGGCTTCTTGCTCAGATTTAAGTTGCTGAAGCTCAATCTTAGCTGAACGTTCGTTCGCCATCAGGCTGTTAAAACTTGACCTAAGTTCCAATTCACACTGACGACTTGCTTGCAGTTCTACTTTCAGACGCTTGTTATCAGATTCAAACTGGTTTATAGTGTTCTCTAGCTGATTGACAACTGCTTCTGCTCGACGCCTAAACAACAAATTCAAGTCAATATTCAATAACCCCAAGATATACAGGAATACCCTGCCACTATAAATTTCATTTAGTTCTATACTTGCCATACGCAAAGCCATTAGTAATTGGATAGTTTGTTAGAAACTGGTAATGGGACCCCCCCCCCACTTCAAAAATCCTGGCAACACCCCTCAGCAAGGAATGCAAGTTTACTCAACAAGGAAACGAGCGTGAGACAAAGAAACAATTTCAGTCCCCGATAGGATTCGAACCCATGTGAAAGGTCCTAACCTTGTGTCATTCTTGAATCATTCATCTTTCACATTTATAATCGAGCTTGTTTTTACCGAGGTTTGTTTGTAAGTTAATTAGTTAGTTAGTTAGTTAATTAGTTAGTTAGTTAGTTAGTTAGTTAGTTAGTTAGCTAGTTAGTTAGTTAGTTAGTTAGTTAGTTAGCTAGCTAGTTAGTTAGTTAGTTAGTTAGTTAGTTAGTTAGTTAGATAGTTTGTTAGTTAGTTAGTTAGTTAGCTAGTTAGTTAGCTAGTTAGTTAGTTAGTTAGCTAGTTAGTTAGCTAGTTAGTTAGCTAGTTAGTTAGTTAGATAGTTAGATAGTTAGCTAGTTAGTTAGCTAGTTAGTTAGCTAGTTAGTTAGTTAGTTAGCTAGTTAGTTAGTTAGTTAGTTAGTTAGATAGTTAGCTAGTTAGTTAGCTAGTTAGTTAGCTAGTTAGTTAGTTAGTTAGTTAGCTAGTTAGTTAGTTAGTTAGTTAGTTAGCTAGTTAGTTAGTTAGTTAGATAGTTAGTTAGATAGTTAGTTAGCTAGTTAGTTAACTAGTTAGTTAGTTAGCTAGTTAGTTAGTTAGCTAGTTAGTTAGATAGTTAGCTAGTTAGTTAGTTAGCTAGTTAGTTAGTTAGTTAGTAACAAAACTCAAAAAGTTATGGACGGATTTTGATAAAGTTTTCACATGTTGTCAGAAATGGGACATGGAAGAACCGATTAAATTTTGAGGGTGACCCGAAAAAATCCTGGATTCTGGGTCACTTTTAATTTTTCAGCACACATTCAGTGTCATTTAGACTTGTAGTAAGACTCGTGCTGCACGTGCAAATTCCAGTGTTAGAGATGTTTTTCTTGAATATTTGTATTGACAAGGACTGTAATGTTGCGTGGGGATCACAATATGCTTGGCAGAGGTCTGCTCTCTCAGTGCTTTTCTAGTTTTATAAAGGAAAGAATAATGAAAGAACTCGGCCTGCTTGCTCTGTTTAGTTATAGAAACACTAGTTCACTCAAGAAGTGCGAGAAAAACTCGCCTGGGGCTAGTGGCTTGCGTTTCTAGGGTTCTGAGTGGCTCACTCAATTCTCGGTTATCAACTCATATACCGAATGACCATATATGGAAACTAATAAAAAATATTCTTTATCAATTTATTAAAAGTTTGTTGTTATTTTCTTAAATATAGATAGGACCCGGCGCGCGCTCTGATTGGTCGAAAATCTATGTTTTATTTAAGCAGTAAAGCACAACTTTCTATGACTTTATTGGCGAAGTAGTGCACGCGTGATATTGGGAGACACGAGAACGTTGTAAAATTACGAACAGCAGGCGAGTGAGTTTACAGCGTTTCGAGTGTCTCTCCCAACATCACAAGTGCTCTATTTCGCCCTAAAGTCATAGAAAGTTGTGCTCCGAATGATTTATGAAAACCATGACTTTATCGGTGTAATAAAGCATAGATTTGAACCAACCAAAGCACGCGTTATATCGTAGCTATATTATAATTAAGGTTTGTTACTGGAAGTGAGTAGACGAAACTCTTAAAAATCAACACGAAGAAAATAGTTCTTAATTAAGCAAATGCGAAACAAAGCTTTTACTGGAATTTGTCAAAAGCTGAAATTAAATTGAAAATAAAAAAACAAATACCTTGTTTTCGACTTCATCAGCATGTCCTTTGGGAAGTTAGTTCAATGTTTTAATAAAACATTAGAAGAACTCAATCAGTATTTGAAATATTTTATTTTCTCACGCTGCCATCCTCGATTCAGAAATACCAGTATCGGGTTTATATGATAAAACCGGTGTCGGGTTTTGGACAAAATCGCCATCGGGTTTAGAATATAACCGCCATCGGGTTTTTCAGGCATCGGTTTATGACAAAACCGAGACCGGGTTTTCAGAATAAGGTATCGGGACACCTAAGCTCAGCAAAGTTCCCTTGTTGGTTTATAGATGATTATGATAACAGTAAGTCTGAAAACTTATTGGTTTTATCGACAGGCGGTCTATAAAGTTTCTTAGAACAATTCGCGGTAATTCATGTTAATTTAGTCATGCTCATCCCAAACCATATCTAACAAGAAAAGTTTCTTGATAAAAAAGAACGAATTTACTTTGAAAATATTCAATAAGCAGTTTGAAAAATATTGCTGAAGATTTTGTCAAATGTGTATAGGATGACATTAGAAAGAGAATGAAGAATTAGAGTCTGTGGTTATCCTACCATCAAATCAAATAAGACTCTATAAAGTTTTTTCAGTTCAGTCAGCTACAACAAGATTTTTTGTAATTCGTTATAAAAAATATCACTTCATTGTGCAACCCTTAACACTCGAAAACAACATAAGCGCCGAAAAGTAGCGCTTTGTCGAGCTATCGGAGAACTACCTCGACGTCATTGTTGACCGTGTAAAATCTGTCATAAAGGCAACAAAGATGCCTAAGCCATGTATTATACTGCGATAAAACACGACCGGCATTTGAAAACACGAGCCACAGTTTGTAAAGTAAAAGACGGCAAATGTCCTCTTTTCCATAGCAGCACTTTATACAGAGTATCTAAAACAGTTGAATACGTTAATATACATGCTCGTTTTTAGGTTTACATCCATATAAGTTGTGCTTAACACATAAATATTTTAACTTAATTTCGGCTCGTTAATTTTGAACCAGGCAATAAAATGTTTGACAATCAAGGGCGATTAGTTTTCTTATGCATAAAGGCGAATCTTTTGTCCCTACAGGGTATGGAAAGAGAGAGAAACAGGCGCTCTTGGAAATATTTTGAAATGCTATTTCAAGGATTATGAAAGTGACAATTTGGCAATGCTTGAGAAATTCTATTTTCGACAAAGTGACCTGCATTCACCGTTTTCTAGCAAATGAAATCGCAAGCAAAAACAAACATTTGAGAAATATGATAACATTTCTAACATCAACAAATTGGAAAGAATTCAGCGAAGATGATGACGCTCTCCCAACCTCGTTATCATGCTTAACTCATACACTTTCTTTACAAAATTTTGTCAAATATTCACCTTGAAATGTTCACACCTCCGCCAATTTTTGAGCAATCTTATCGAGACGTTGCATCTTTACTATTAGTGAAGTGTCAAATGTGATGATGCAATTCGTTTGAAATGGAATATTCATCAAAATGATGTGATGATGCAATTCGTTTGAAATGGAATATTCATCAAAATGA
>JAOTRI020139682.1:0-10820 GCA_028564885.2 Zoanthus sanctaehelenae
TAATAAACTTTATAAATACAGTTGTTGATGTAGATCCTTGTCTAATTGTTTTGCTGTGTTTTTCAATATAATTCTAGTTTTGTCTGTTCAGATATCTATAAAATACAATAAAACAGTATAAATTTTTAAATTATTTATTAGATCTCCAATTGCTGTTAATTTTTGTAGTGTTTTATTATTTAATAGCACAAATGTTACAATTGTTTTAAAAATACAACACTTTTGATTTTATGGAACATGTTATGATGTTTTAAACACCATCATCAGTCAGTAAAAAGTTTACAAATTTTAAAAACTACAACAATACAATCCATTACAATAATTCTTCATGATAAAATAGTTGTGCGGGTGCATTACAAGTAGATGAAATTCAAATTAACCAATAATATTACAGGAAATATAACTGACATAGTGGTGAAGGATTAAAAGTGTAATAGTAAGCTGATATGATCAACTTTAAACTAACCAATAATATTCTAGAAAACATAACTAATATAACGGTAAAAGTTTAAAAATGTAACGCTAAACTGTCATGATCAACCTGTTTGTTAAGTTCAGGTTTCAACTGCTCGATATGGAAACTCTCCTTGATTTAAAGTTGACAGTAAGAGGTAGCACTGTCAATGATTTTGAAGCAAGATACATTATATTTATCCTGACATTTTTTGGAAGTACTAAGATATTTGAAAATATGAGAATTTTTATCCCGGATAATGTGCTCATTACCATGTGTGTAGAAATGCCTACAGGTTGGTTTCGCCAACATAGCAAGCACCACAGCCTGCACAAGTAAATTTGTAAATTACACACGATTTGAGAGAATCTGGAATAACATCCTTTGGAATAAAAATGTTGCAAAGTTTTAAAGGACAGAAAATTTCTTTAACAGTTTAATCATTGCAATATTTGCTGATAATAGATAACACTTTCTTTCTAGTATAAGATGAACAAAAGCCGATGTAAGGTAGTTTATAGAAATAGCAACTTGATACATGTTTGCTAGATTCTTTTGCTGTAACATTTTTAAAATACACTTTACTAACATTAGATATAGAATTGGTATGGGTCTATGGATACATGGATTTTAAAAATATGCATCATTTTCATGTCAATAACCAAGAAATGAGCAGATACGGGTCTGATATGGGTCATACAAGAAACCCATAGTGCATATCCACAGTATACCAGCCATTAGATATGGAATTGGTACGGGTCTATTGATATATGGATCTTACAGAATACATATCATTCCCATATCAATATTCCAGAAATGAGCAGATATGGGTCTGATGTGGGTCATCCAAGAGACCCACAGTGCATATCCACAGTATACTGGCCATTGCAGATATGGAATTGGTATGGGTGTATAATTTCATATAGTGGTATGGCATTCATATGGAATTTTACCAAATACGTATGATTTCCATAGAGCTAAACAATGGATAATCTTCATATGGGTATGATATGGGGTGGCTTGCTCCATATCATAACCATATGTCAACCATATCATTTCCATGCATCAACCCGCATCATTCCCATAGCTGGACCATATGTGGGCCATACCAATGTGTTTGGTAAGGGTGCATGCCTTTGCTGACAAATGAAATAAAAAATATCAGAAAATTGAGACAATTCAGCTGTCTAACTGATATTTTTTCAGCTACAGTACTCTTTCTTTCAGCTCTTGCATATGAACTTTTATTTCAGAGGCAATTACTGTACATATTGTACTGAGTTGAAAATACTTCTTGTTCCTATTTAAACCAAGAACAATCGTTTTTTGAAAAATATCAGCACATTAATACTTATTCCTTTAATTCCTCTTTGACTTAGTAATTTTGCACAGTTACAGATTGTATACACCATTTTAGCTTCCAGAATTGAAACAACATTTGAAGCAGAACATTCAACTTAAGAGTGAACAGTTTAATTGTAAAATTTGCAGATTTGAAGAATAAAAAAGGTTGTCCTCCTCATGTGCTATAGACACAATTCTAAAATTTGCTAGTAAGTAATATCATCAAAGGAATTGTGTTCAAAGAATTTCAATATAGCAAAAAGTTCAAATAATTTTTCTTGTTTTTGTAAATCTGGACAACTTTGTTATTTAACCCTTTCCCTCCCAATAAGCTATCAACACTCAACTTCTCCTTGAATAACAAATACAAAATTAGACATTTGGTAGTAAAAAAATGAGAATTGATCAGACAAACCAAACTACAGAAGATTAAAAGTGAAATTCTCTCAAACATGTTCTATGAAAAGTATGGGCTCAAGTTGGGAGAACTTAATGATTCAACTGGGACTGAAAAGGTTAATATTATGTTTTTCTTTAGTCCTTTCATTTCTTTTTATAAAAACATATGATCAGCTATTCCTTACTTGTAAGCAATTATATTTATTAATTAACTAGCCAAGCTCATTAACAAATATATGTGGAAGCTCATTCACTTTTACTAGGCTTTCTGGTATTTCCTCTAACCAGCTTTCCTACCATTGATTAGTTCTTTTAATTAATAACTTTATCTTCTGAAAAACACAGAATAAAACCTTAATGGCAAATAAAATGAATGAATGAATGAAAGCCACAATGTTATGTACAAATGAAGATATTTGGGTGATGGTGATGATACAGTAAGGTTTACAGAGTTACTAACCTCTAAGAAGATGTCCGTGTGCATATCGTTACAGGGTGTGTCCACAATTCTGGCAGTCAACCGAATGCTTTCTGCAGCTGCAGTGAGACACTTCACGTCATCTTCATTAACAGGGCTGCCATCCCCAACAACATTAAACTCTACAGTCACTGTTCTTATCCCAGTATTCCTGGTTTTTGATTTGAGGGAAAAGAGAGGGAATGCTCGTGCTATTGCACAACCAAGTGCAAAGACAGCAGCTTTTTCACACACAACCTACAGAAGACTGCCACAGTAACTAAATTTGTATAAAATAATTTGTGGAACTCTGATTAATCATTATTTATTTTATAAATTTTTAAAAGTATTAGAATTAGAATTAGTTACTAATATTAGAACTATTGATATTGATATTCATATTTGAACATTTGATAATAACTTGTGGAACCTTGCTCATTCACTATTTATTTTAAATATTAATTTTAGACGCATTTAATTTTTCATACATTAGCTAGATTTTGTCTTACATCCTATGTACAGATTTTATATTTTATATTATTTTTATGAGTGTAATTTAGCCTTCAGCTACTAATTTCATTTTCAATAAAGTTATTATTATTAATTTATTAAATATTTTACACAAGAGTTCAAAATAGCTGCCAGCTGCCAGCAATAGCTGGAAAATTTTGGACCTTGCCGGCCATTTTCAATTCCACAACACAGTTGTCTTGTAGGTTACTTATATTAATATCGTTTTGAAAACAGGATATTTTACCTGGCTACAAAAACAGCCGGCAAACTTTTGGACCAAACAAAAGAGCTTATTTTGAACCCTGGATACATTACATTAATTTTATTGCCAACAAATGAAGGTAGCCAAGTAAAGATGCTGTGTGAGGTTGTGGCTGGCAGAAAAAATCTCAAATGATCTGGAGGAATTTATTACACTATGTAAGTAATGTAAGATTTTATGATGTAATCCCAAGGCATTTTGTCTTACAACAGACCAAAAATATGTGAATTAATCTTGTAATGTCAACTGAAGACAATATTGTGAACAAACAGTGGCTTTTTCATTTTATCAAAGACATTATCTGACAAATGTTGTGTACATGCAGTACAGCAGAACTGATGAAGATTAAGCAGTGTAAGAGACAATCATTTTGAGCATTGGAGAAAAATCATGAAACTCCATATTTCACTGTTTTCAAAACTTTTGAAGTACAATAGGGTGTAAAATACCATTTATTTAATATCAATATTAATTATTAATATAAAACTATAGTAAAGCAAGAATATTATCAAATCACATCTTCAACGTATATGGCATCAATGACATTAAATACAGAACCAACACAGTACTTATCCCTGCATGGAATATACAATTTGTTGCTAAGGATGACACAAACTGTATTTTAGGTCTTCCAGATGAACATGGAAGAAAGTTTGAAAAAACAAAAGTTTTTTACAAATTGTGAGAGCGTGAGATAATTATTACCACAAACAGTGAGTCTCAAAATAGAACCATGAGAGTTGATAGGTCTGAGTTTATCTAGACTGAAATACAATAATTACAGACAATATCTTACCACAATGCAGACATTGCCAGCTTGAAGGAGACTGTTCACCGTTCTTGTGAGTGCATGCGGCTGGTATGGAGAGTTGTGACGACTAGCTCCTGATGGCAAAGCACAAACAATAACTTGTTCTAACCACACATGACAGGACTCTGATGGACTGATTGTGCTGCATACCATGTTGAAGGTCTTTGTATGATTAAAAACAAAAAAGAATAGCTTTTAATTATTATTTGTTATTATTGTTATCTAGAAATAATTACAATATAAAAAAGAGAAAATTACTACTCAGAAGATTGTCATTGTATTGTTTACACATTGTTGTTACACCATAAAATTATGTTTTTTTCAAACAATACCATACTATCAATAATTTGCCATGGTACTTTTATGACATACGCAATTTGGCACAATGATACAATACCCTAACACTGTTGGTAATAAAATGGTGATTTTTTCTGCACATTTGTTGTTCTCTAAAAACAAATGTGCTGAATTATATTAACAACAGTGTTGGGGTCTTCTATAGTTTTCCATCAATTTTTTATAAGAACAACTTTATAAGAACAATGAGGCTCAGATTGGCCAAGAATTAAGTTCAATTTAAGGATAAGCTTCAACTGAGGTTGCAAAAAAGTGAAATGTTTTCCAGTTGAAACTTTAACGAATTTTGTAATTTAGGTTCGCAATGTAAAACCACCATTTCACATTTAGTATATTTTAAATATTGTCCGAAATGATACATGGGTGGACGTGTTTGGTGCAGTTGGTGAGATTTTTGCATTCCAACCACAAGGTCTCCAGTTCGATCCCAGCACTTTACCAATTGAATATATTGATCACTTGGCTCGTAAAGGGATTTAGCTCAAAATGATGTAGATGTATTTTAAAAAGAACTACTAAAAGTTCTTCAGACGTTTTTTAATGCATTGTCTTTTCTTTTTTTCATTATTTCAAACCGCAAAAGAAATGACCAATACTTCGTGTTTATGATTGATGTTTTAAATATGTATTTCACTTTTTTTAATTTTAATTTTGTTAATGTTTTATAATGAACACGCTGATAATAAACCGCTGCTTTCGGAGCGAACTATTGTTTGTCATTACCGATCATTTAGATTTAATTATCCTCGTTGTACTCGAGTTGTAGAAGACGCCCCACCTCCCAAAAAACGCTCCTAGGAGTCGTCTTCCACAATATATCCCAGAAAAAGGCTGTGTGTTGTTACTTTTAATTAGCTTCATAATGCCATTCGTCGGGTCATGTGATAATTCTTTAAAACAACATTTTTTTTGTTTTAATTGCAAATGTATTTCTTTTTGCTTTTGACTCCATTAAAAAATGACTTTTTAATTGGAAGCATTCGATTTTCTTTGACTAATTCCAAATGATTATTTCACCTTGTTACAAAAAACTAAAACGTGTTTTCTGCACCCGGAAATGCAAGGCGTTACTGTTTGTCTGGACTAATATTTTTAAGTTATCGATACCTCTTGATCAACTCGTGGAGCAAGTTTTTCAGCTACATTTTCAAATGTCAACGAACGGATGTGTTTTGCCTGTCCTATTATTAAGCATGCTCGATCTAGTGGATCAGATTTTGTTTTATCTACCGAGAACACAACTTTATCCGCCATCTTTCAACTGACCTTAATTAGCTTTGCTCCAAGGATCGGGAGAAGAGACCGAGTTCGATAATACGAATATGAAGCTCTTTGTAGGGAGGGGAAAGAAAATATTTATTTGATGTTATATTTTCTACATTTTGCTGTATATACCTGAATGGCAAAAAAGTATTTTTTAAGATATGTTCTAAAATAGCGCTTTGTAATAACTACGATTGTTTTTGATTGTAAAATTTAAAAATACACGTTTTTAGTAACAATTTTAACGTAAAACATAACCTCCCTTCACCCCCTCCCTTATTATTTTCTAGAGCTGAGCCTGCGCTACGGTATAGAGTACCGCAAAAATCCCCGCGAAATTTGCACAAAGAAAGAAGAACAAATTGTAAACTATCAAGATTTTTTAGAAATATTACGGCTGAAATAGGCAAAGAAGATGGATCACTATAGTTTAATTATCCTTGATGGGAAAGTAACCATTAAAGGTAGCTGTTTGCTTTATTGTTACATGAAAAGCTAGTTATAAAGCGATTATGTAGCTTCCGTTCTGGAAACTGACAAAAATACATAATTTGGAGTTGTATTGATTTCTCCATCAGATGACATAATAAAGTTACTTAAAGGCGCTAAATCAAGGATGGGAATTGTTTTTCAAAACCTCGTAAATACATTTCACCAGCTCAAACAATTCAAAGAAGACAACGAACACCAGAGTTTCTGTGATTTTGGTAAGTTTGATAAAACAGTGATCGATTTACGAACTCCCAAACAATGAATGTTATAGCTATAATTTAATACTTCCCTTCAGTGTAATTTGATTTATTTATTTCACCTGGCATTGTATTTTTTTATTAACAAAAATTTAAAGTTTTAGTTGATGCTGTTATAATCTAATTTATAAGCTTTTTTTTCTCAGATCCATTAATGATGCTTGCTGAAAGATCTCCAAAACAATTCTTTAGTATTCTTGTTTCATCAACAATAAATGAACAGCTACAGGTATTATAAAGTTTGTTTATTAAAACTTATAAATAAAATATATTTTCAAAATCTCTTACAAGTAGGTTCTTTGCTTATAAATGAAACTTAGACTTTTGGTAGCCTTTATCAGTTGTTGCAAGAAAAAAAAGTTACAACAGGCAGTTTTTTTCTTTTTATTTAATATAGTTAACATAAATTTAAATTCTATTTTTCCTTGTCAAAATAACTTGAAGGCCCAGGCTTGCATACCTATGCCGTACTTAAAAACCCGCAACTAAGAACCTAAAAATTAAGAACCTGCCAGCCTAAAATTGGTCATTTATACCCCCTATAAACAAGAACCTGTTTAGCCTAAGAAATTTAAACTAGGCTCTTATTTTCTAAAATCATACTTATCAAGTACACTGCTGCATTGCTAGAGCCTGGGAATACTTACAACCGTGTTATGTAGAGAGCCAGGACAGCCATGTGGCATCAGACCCACATCCCAGTGAACAGCTGACATTTTTCAGTATTAGTAGTTAATTAGTAGTAGTAGTAGTAGTAGTAATAGTAGTAGTAGTAGTAGTAGTAGTAGTAGTAGTGGTAGTAGTGGTAGTAGTAGTAGATTCGTTTGTTAAAAGATTTAAAAAAATAAATCAATCTTATGTAAACGTAGATGGATAAGTAAATACCTAAAAAGAATTTTAGCTGTAAATGAAAATTAATGTTTTCTTGATGAACATATCTATTCAAAAATGCATGTCAATTTCAAAATTACTTTGTTATTTAAAAAAAACTTTAAAGTTGGCAAAAAAAAAAAACTTTGCCAGCGTGAAAACCCCTTTTTTAAAACAAATGAAAAAAACCCAGTTAAATTACAACTTTTCAATGGAATATTGCTTACTTTACCAGGGTAATGCAAGAAAGAAATCTATTTACATACACAATTACCATAATCAGATAAAGTTCCAATCAATCTCGGCATGTACATATAAAGACAGATCTGCCACTTGACAACTCATTCAGCAAAAATACATTTCTATAGACCTATTCATAATTTGCAGCGGTTTTGAGATCTTTTCTCTTCATGCAAATTACCCCCTACAAGCGCTGTTCTCGAGTTCCACTTTCAAAAGAATACTTAACTAAAAACGAAGCTGGTATGGCTATTTTAATTGGAGACAAAATAACATCAATAAGCGCCGCCATTTATGAATAAGGTCTAACTGATTGTAATATAAGGTCGAAACATTCATTCCTAGGTAGAGCTTACAGTTAATCCCTTCAAATCATTTAGTAAGGAAAAACGTTTAGCAACCTCACAAAATAAATTTAAAATAATTCTCTGGCCACGCACATAAACACAGAAGTTTACCATATACTGGATAATAATTTTTCGATCCAAATCATACCTACTTTTTTTACCTTTGTCAAGTAATAAGCCTATAAGTATTTTGCCAATAAATTTGGGTTTCATTAATCGAAAGGAATTTGCTTTATTGAGTTGTTCGTTTGATAAATATCGTCCGCCAATGAACCGCCAAGCTCTCGCGACCCGATTACCTAAGCAATGTAAAAACACAAAAAGTGGCGCACATTTCTGAAGTCAACAAGCAAACACACGGCTCATTTACCTGCAGTGACATTTGCGCTTAACCCTTTTCCAACTACACCGCCCTCAACCGCTATTAGAATATACTACTAAGGTTTTAAAGCAAACTTTAGTAGATTCTTTAAGTTTGGAAGGGCAATGATGTAAGAATAAACTGTCATTTCTGCACAAAGTTATTAGTTGAAGTGCAAAAAATGAAAAAAAAAATACCGTTTTGCGTCGTTTTTGAAACGGGAAAATCAACGATGTTTGGCCTAGGATTTTTTGATAAAATTTTCATTCCTAGCAAACAAAACAGCTTTCACAACAAAATCCAGACCTAGTACTGAGATATAGTCAAGTTTTTTAGCATTTTTTTCAGTTTACGGATAGAGCTACAGCCGTTTTTTTGTACCAATCTTTCCCCGTGTTTCCCGCCATTTACACGACCCAAATGCATTCTGGGATACCCCGAAAATGTTGACAAGGACAGACAGCATTTCCTGCAGTAATCATTTTTTTATGTAGTGTAGAGCCTCCACGGAGTTGAGCCTAAATTTTATGCTTGTAGTGTTCTTCAGTCGTCAAAACATCTAAAAAATGCATTGGCAGCTCAGTGAACTTGCCTCTTTGAGCTTCAAGGCCAACTTCTTTTGGCGCTTTCTCACCGAGTGGAAATATGCCGTAAAAAGCGCTAAAAAGTGTGACACCACGCTGGTTTCTTTCAGCAAGTAAGCTCAAATGCTACCTTTAAGCTTCATAATGCTATCCAGTAGTGAAAAGAGGCAAAAAAGGCTCGAAAATTAGCAAAAATCCACTTTTAACGGCGGCTACAGCAGCGATAACACACTTCAACGACGCCATCGCCTAAACTAAAATCACAATCCCTGGGTACTATACAACGTGGGATGTTTCCATGGCAATGCCTAGTATGGATTAGAGAAGGCTAATTCTTGTTTTCATACAAAAAACTCGAAAAACTTCCTGGATGGGAAAGGGTGTATTACTCATCATAAGCTTGGGCTACCTGTGAATATATCCTTACGATTGATCAGAAACTGTATATTGCCTCTGGTCAAATGCAAAATCTGTGACCTGTATCTTTGCGTAGTTTCATTTGTTAGCTGTGGGTAAAAGTTCATCTGTATTCTACTAATTGCATCAATGCCGTACAAGCAAGTCCAGGGTATTAAGAGGGGATTATAATCATTCAGAGCAACTGCCTTGAGTTGAGGCTACCGGCATAACAGCAGCCGAATCCCATCGGCATCGCAAGCCATAAGGTCAGTTATCCAACACTAAAACCGAACCGAGTATAAAGACAAGCAAAATACTTTCATAAGTGTTTCGATATAATTATATCATTGTACTTATCTAATAACTGAATTTGACAAGAAAAGCTAAATCGTAGGCGGAAATGACTTGGTTTTATTTATAGAGCCTTGGATGAACATGATTGATGTATAATAAAGGAAGACAAGACCAACACTATAGCAGATTCACAAAACTAAGCGAATCACATACATATACAAATGAGTAAAAATAAATATAGTAAATCAAAAACTGATCATGAGCCTGAAAAATATAGTTTTTCTACACGAAATTTACGTTGATATAATAATGTTAGCGTGCATTGTGAAATGTTTGCATAATAAACTGTGTTTTTCAACAATGATTTACATATTTAGTTTCATTTTATTCAAAGTTAGTCACGGATTTTGAATTAAAGGAGTCAGGTCATAAAGTATTTAAAAGATTCATCATATTGGTTGTGTTCATGAGACAAAGCTTAAACAATCTGAACTGAAATGCAAAATAGGAGAAACATTTCGGAGAAGTTCATGTTTTGATTGAATTTGAAAATGGATAATTACATGCTTGCGTGACATTTGGGAGTGAGGCACAAGTGTCTCCAAAAATGTGTTCATCTTATTTGTACATTAGTACAAAACCTGCTCGTGTCAATTTGCTAATTAAAAAAGGGATTTTTTTGTTTAAAGTTAAAAGGAAGCGGAATTTCTGGACTGAGTGAAATAAGATTGCCTGCCGGACCACAACTCAGGGTCTTAAAATAATTCAGGAGAAAGTGGTTAGACATTTAACATCTGCAAGTGGTTAGACTTTCATGTCTTCTCGATCAGATAATTACGTTAGACCGTAGGCCCTTGGGGATTGTATCTGTGTGCATGTGTGTGTGTTTGTGTGAGGTAATGTGAGAGGTCTCCGTCCACCTTAGAGTGGTAAAGATGGTGTCCCCAATTAGTAGGAGTTTGACTGGCGAGAAAGACTTGACACCTAAATAAAGTTTTTATTATTATTATTATTATTATTATTATTAATATTATTATTAATATTATTATTATTATTATTATTAATAATAATAATCATGAGAAGTTGTAGCAAACACTGCTGTAGAGTGCTCAATAC
>JAOTRI020139692.1:0-10820 GCA_028564885.2 Zoanthus sanctaehelenae
GAAAATGGAATAATATTTTATAAAAGAAATAAAACATTTTTTCTGTGCCTCCATAGCGCTATGAAAACCTCGGTACAGCTTTTATTTTTTAAAAAAAGATGGAATTTAAGGAAAATTATAAACTGTTCAATATTACTAAATATTTTTGTATCCGGCTTTATTGTCGATTACAGTTTTTGCTTATTTGTCCTGCGCGCTCGATATCGAACAAAAATGGAGAATATACACTACGCTTTATATTAAAAAGATATTGATTTCCGGACTGTTGCAAGACATTTTTATTTTTTGGCAGATTTTAGGCTGAAACAATTTCCGTTTTTTAAGTGATTGTAATAGATCTGTATATGGCTTTGTAGTATTAGGCTGGATTAGAGTGCAATAATTTTAAATATCTGTAATCAGTATGTTTTTTTTCAAACATGCAAAATAACCTTCATAAACAAAATCTGAGCTTCGGCGTTATGCTTAAAATATTCTTAAAATTTGGCTTCAATATTCCTATTAAGTTATTAGACTGATTGAAACCTACTCCCCAGCGACTCTTACTACTCTGAAACTTGCAAGCAACCGAGTGAAAACAATTATTTGGAAAACAGAAATCATTCCTTCCAGTTGTGAGAGTCCATTCAAATTTCGTTAGTGATAACCTGAAATGGTCACTTCAAAGGCTAAAGAAAACACGTAACAATTATTAAACAATAAAGCCAAAATATGATAACAGAACAACACAAAATTGAAACACCACTATATGAAAATTTTTCCATTGTTCCATTCTTCTATTAAAAATACCAAGTTTTTTGATAATTTTATATCTGAACAGACATACCTATAATGCTGCTGAAAAAAAACTAAACAGCTATTGTTTATCAGCAGGATTCAGGTTGCAAACAATTCTAAAAAAATTAATGGTAAAATTAAAGCTGAAACATATTGAAATAGCAATGACTATGTTATCATAATAAAATAATTGTGTTAATGGCTGAACTACACAAGACTGAAACCTTACTATTACGATGAGTATCTATTTGTGAATTTTTTCACATTGATATTGTTCTATTATTATTTTTCTGTTGTATTTTCACTAAAATAATTTCTGAAGACTTTTTCTGTTGATATGGCAACCAAAAATGCTTTGAAGTTTTTCAGTTTATTGTATTTTTTTGCAAAGTTCACAAATATTTACTTTTACAAAAATAATTAAAAATCACACTTTAGGGAGGCAAAGGAAGCCCACAAGCAACCAAAAGGTTTAGATGGGATCCCTTTAAATAAAGATTGATTATATCCAAAGGACGTGCTATTTAATACTATATAACATAAAAGCAAGCACATAGACAGGACAACCACAAGGACGCAACAAAGAAGCATGTAGGCAAAAGGGAGAATTTCATTCTGAAGAAATATTTTTACTTTATTTGTTTTTTACTTTTAATCATTACTAACACGATTTTACAGAAATATTCTTGTATTAAAAATGTCTGCATTTATTTTTGTTTTAGGAATGTGGTGCTTCCTTTTAATTTATCATATCTACATAATTTTAAAATACTTGATTCTTTACAATGAAAACCACTTCATGCTGCATTATTACGTACACGATAGTGAAAAAAATCTAACAGTAGTATATTGAAAATAAATACATGCCACAAAAAACTCTTGGATAGATATGATCCATGCATTTAAGTAATAGAAAATGTAGTATTAATTAGTTGCATGAATTAAGAAAAGATTCCTTGCTTGTCAGCCAATCAGAATTGAGTATTTTATGTGTACAGTAGGTATGATATTAATGGTGAAACCAAGCCAAGGTGCAGTCCATTTTCTCTCTGAACATTAAAATTTGAACTAGCACTTTCAACCACTTGGGGTTTGAATGACAACTGAAGGTGACACTTTTGCCTTCTACAGGTCCTTCTATGGTTAGAAAAGTCCTAGAATTTGAAATCCGGTAAATAAATATATCTTATTAGAGAGTTTCAGTACGTAGTATGGCTGGATATTTTTATGAGTCTTTTAGGGCTAGTCAAAATACACAGGACGAGTAAAAATGTCAGCCATATACTACATACTAAACTGTCTAATAAGTGATTTATTATCCAATCTTTTATTCGTGAAAAAAAAAACTAAATATTGCCATGCGCATGGCAAAACAAGTTTTCTGCAGTACGAATATTGCTCAAAAAGTACAATATGGCTGGATATTTGTACTTGCCCCAGACCCTCTCATGGTGTTATTTGTACGGTTATTGGTTCAGTTGGATAATAAAAACATATATTAAATATTATCCTGCAAACTTTATGTTTTTAAAAAGAAAAGCCACAAGAAAGTTTGGAAGGAGTCACTATTCCAGATTCTTTTGATTCCCGAGAGAAATGGAGTAACTGCCCCACAACAAAAGAAATCCGAGATCAAGGCTCATGTGGAAGTTGTTGGGTAGGTTGAAAATATTACATGGAAGTTTTAAGCCAAGGATTACTTTATCCTGAAATAATTTTTTTTAATTTTACTTTTCTGTCAGAATAAAAATAATTTAAAACATGTAACATAATAACTTAATGAAAATAAGGGAGTGGTTTTGCAAAAGTTATGGGTTATTCCATTCCTTATAATTTTCATTTATAATATTTGAGTTTTTCCATCTGCAGAGAGGTGAGATTGGAAATTATTGTTTCACATATTGTATTCCTGCCACATTTCTCCACCCCCAACAAGGTCTTGTCTTCCATCACACACATACAGTACTCCATTTTTCCTTCTGCCTTTCACCCAGTGACTCTTCCACACAGCAACAGAAACTGCAGCAACACTTTCCTATGGTTAGAGCAAGTGATGGAAGTACAAGTAGGAGCAAGAGCGGTAGCACGATTAGTAGTATAGACTTTACTGGTAGCATTATCAATAACTTTGGCAGTAGTAGAAAAAGAGAACGCATCTCAAAGCAATAGTTGGAATAATCAACATCATCACTACACAAACAGCAGAGATGGAAAAATTACAAAAACGGAATTATGTTTGGAGTATCTTTAAGATGCAAGTTGATGTCTGCAATTATGATTTAACTAAACCAGTTTCCCACCACTTTAATTCGTTTAACCAGTTTCTTTCTATTTTTCTTGTTTCATGTTTCTATTCGCTAATTTCTTTCCTATCTGCCAATATAAACTTACCACTTTTGCTTTCACTTTTTGTTTTACTCCAAAAAAGGATTAACGTCTGAAACCTCAGTAAGTTGTCTCTCTTTTTATATGGTGTATAATTAACATATTCATCACTAAAATATTTGACTCTTAATAACTAGCTTTTGGCTGGAGACTCCAGCTTTCAGACTCAATCTCCAGCTCTCCAGCCGAGCAAGCGAAATCTCCAGCTAAGCTTGGGTTAGCAAATTTTGTAATATATGTATCATTTAACTATTATTCCATAAACGTAAAACTGTTCATTATTTGAGAAATCGTGAAATCGACAAGAGGTCGGCGCCAAATTGACGAGAAATCAAGAAATTCTAGACCCCAGAGCCCTTTTCTTCTTACTGCTAGTGTTTGTTTACCCAAAATGACCTGAGTTCCACCTATTTTTGCACACCTCAGAATGCAGGAAGTGATCTAGGAGAACTCAGATTTAAAAATTTTCCCGGGAAGGGGGGGGAGGGTGCATGCCCTAAACACCACTAGAATCCTCACGCCTTCGGGCTCGCTCGGATAAGGCACTCCATTAAATCTCCAGCAAGCCTCTCCCTACAACTTGGAATCTATGGGAACTGGTAAGAGGGATATCCCCCTGTAGTACTTAGAGTTCTGTATATTTCCTTTCTTTGGAATTTCAACAAGGTCACCTAAAATCCAATCATTGGGTACAATTTCTTCAATCCATATGGCATCATAAAGAACATACAAAATTCTCACCGTTGTGTTGATACTTGTTTTCAAAGCTAACATTAGTGCCACTCCTTCTATGTGTGTGGCGGTCTTAAGGCGCGGACACACGATGCAACTTTTCATGCAACATCGTACGCAACAGGTTTGTTGCACCGTGTGTCCACCTATGAATTTGCATGCAACAATGCACGAAACACAAACTGTCACGAGAAATATTGCATGATTTTGTTGCACCGTGTTTCCACCTTCAAAAGATTTGTTGCACCCAATGTTGCATGAAATGTTGCACCGTGTTTCTACCTTCAAAAGATTTGTTGCACACAATGTTGCATGAAATGTTGCACCGTGTTTCCACCTTCAAAAGATTTGTTGCACACAATGTTGAATGAAATATTGCACTGTGTGTTGCGCCTTTACTCTTGTCCAGAAAAGTTAAAAAAAGAAAGAGCAAGTAATACTTATTTTTTATTTATTTTTTTGTTTATACATTTTTCAGTTAAAAAAACACTGTATCTTAGCCCCCCCTACAGGACTCGAACTATCGCCCAAGTTTTGTGTTGCCTTCTAGGCTTCCACCCTTACCACTAGACTACTTTGCCCTTGCTTAATGTATAACGTATAATTTTAATTAGGTATTTACCTTTTTGTTTATACATTTTTCAGTTAAAAAAAAAAGCAGTGTGTCTTACACACGACTACAGGACTCGAACTACCGCTCATGCCTTGTGTTGACCTTTAGGCTTCCGTCTTTACCACTAGACTACTTCGCCTTTACTTGGTGGTTAACTTATAATTTTAGGTATTTATCTTTTTGTTTATACATTCTGTTAAAAAAAACTTGTCTGACTCTTGACTCCAGAAGTCGGACTCCCGCTCAAGCCTTGTGTTGACCTTTAGGCTTCAGTCCTAACACTAGACTACTTCGCCTTTGCCCCTTGTTAAGGCACACCCCACATGTATCGGAAGTCGTTACTTACTAAATAAGCCCTTTACAGTTTTGAATTAAAAATAAACTTTGATGCTGACAAAAAAACGATTATACAAATCATCCGAGTGTCGAACTTGGTAAGCAGCCATTACTGATCCCGTGTTTTTCCACTATGCTAAACGCTCACTTGTGGAGAGTAAAGGATAATTCTAGGATGTCATATAGTTTAGATGAGATGAAGATACAGGCTAATCCTTCGTTTTATGAGTTTTTTTTTTTTGCTTTTTTTCTTATCTTTTTTCCTTATTGTTTTTTAGAAGAACTTCTGTACTTTGTCTATTTGATACACAAGCCTCCGGAAAGAAAAAAGATTCTAAAATCGACAGAATGATCGAGCTATAGTTTGTGGCTCTGCATAAAATTGCCTAATTAACGTTCTCAAACGTTTTGTAAAATACTAGGTGATAGTAGCGCTTTTACAATAGAAAGCCACATGTGGCACATGTGGCTTTGAAACCAACTGCCCCTAATATGGTTCATTATGAAAAGAACAAAAGAATAATATTCATAAACCATTTTTAGCTTGGTTTTAAGCATATTTTTTCTTGACAACCGTTTTAGAAGAAAAAATTGGTGAAGAAGAACAAGCTTATAAGAAGAAATTCCAAAATTGTTGTAAGATTAAAAAAAGATAACGAAAATACCGTTTCCATTGTTTTCTGTACCGGTGGAATGTAGCTCCAAGTTTTGGTCGTGTTCGTCACGGCTGCGTCCTTAGCATAGTGGTAACAATTGGGGACCCGAGAGTAAAAGTGCTCCGGTTCGAATCTTCTCAATTGTCGTTTGAAATATTGTTTTCACCATTGTTACGACCGTTGTCCATTTCGAGTCTTTTCGTAATGTTACAACATTGTATGGTGTAAAATTTTAACTTAATTAGAAACTAGGCAACTTTGAATTGACCTTGCTTCTTTTTATAGAAGCTGGATTCGATCATAAATACTTTAGAAGTTTCAATAAAAACATGGAATTGATAAGAAAAATACTGTGTTAACCTCTGTTTACAAGGATAGACGCCTTAAACTACGTTAAGGTGACAAGCAATTGGTATCAATAGGCTACGTTACCAATAATGCAACTCCAACGAAAATATAAGACATAATAACAATTATTATTCAAATTAGTTCATGACGTGAAGCCCATGCCACAAACTGGGCATAAAATTGTTTTTCAACTTCAAGTGATAATCAGCATAGCTCAGCGTCAGAGCTCCAAGAACGGCGTGCGGTGGTTCACCAGTTCAACGCCCGGTAACAAGTTTCAGTTTTCTCTTTTTTCGACAATGCTGTTTGGCTTTTTTCAATCAACAAGTGTTTGTTTTAACTTTCTACCGTAGTTGTAAGTATCTTGAATAATGCCAGAGACGTCGATTAACGAGGGAAGACTACAACTTGTGGTACACGAGTGTTGCGGAGCGTTTAAGCCACATCCCACATGTATCGGACGTTGTAACTTAGTAAATAGGAATCTTAGGCAACGAGGACGGGAACGTGAGCGACATGTGTCGTACACGAGTTTGCGGAGCGTTTAAGCTACATCCCACATGCATCTTACGTTGTAACTTAGAAAAGAGGAATCTTAAGCAACGAGGACGAGAACGTGAGCGACATGTGTCGTACACGCGTGTTGCGGAGCGTTTAAGCTACATCCCACATGTATCGTACGTTGTAACTTAGAAAATAGGAACCTATGTCTTTGTTTAAACATTTTTAGTAAATAAATTAAGGACATAAATAACAAATTATTCTCCTGGCTTGACAGCAAAGTGGTATAGACTAGTTGTAAACTCAAAAGCCTAAAATCTAACAGATTCGGAGTTCGAGTCAGGTAGTCGGGAGCGATGAAGTTCTTTTCTTAGTTGAAAATAATGAATTTTGATTAAGAAATGATATAATATACAAATGGTTTGAGAAATTAGTCCTTCAACCACCAACATATGCATCTGGTTATTGGAGTAACGTTAGTGAAGAAGCCTAAAGATCCAAAAGGTATGAGTTCAAATCATATGTAGCAGTAGTATTAGCGTAATAATTGGTATCGTAGAAAGTGGGGAGAAGGAGAGAGTGGAGGAGAGGAGAGAGTGGAGGGGAGGAGAGAGTGGAGAGTAGGAGAGAGTGGAGAGGAGGAGAGAGTGGAGGAGAGGAGAGAGTGGAGAGGAGGAGAGAATGGAGAGGAGGAGAGAGTGGAGGAGAGGGGAAAGTGGAGAGGAGGAGAGAGTGGAGGGGAGGAGAGAGTGGAGAGAGTGGAGAGGAGAAGAGAGTGGAGAGGAGGAGAGAGTGGAGGAGAGAGAGAGAGTGGAGGAGAGGAGAGAGTGGAGACGAGGAGAGAGTGGAGACGAGGAGAGAGTGGAGACGAGGAGAGAGTGGAGAGAGTGGAGTGGAAATAGGGAGAAGTGAGGATGAAAGGGAGGAGAGAGTGAAATGGAGGGGAGGAGATCTCTGGCAACAATAGTTACACTATAAAGAGTATACGAAAATGATCTAGATCAGAACTTCTAATAACACAAATCAAACTTTATTTGAAAAATTTCAGCGCATTTTATATGTTGTTAACACACGGACTCTTCAAATATCATTTAAATCTTTTTCTCTCAGTTAAAATCAGTGCCTGTATTACTTTGTATAAAAATATAGACAAAGTCAAACTTTTGGCTACTGCGCATGCCTGCAAGGTTTCAAAAGTTTTCCGATACACACATGTCGACCATGTTTTAAACCAATCAAACAAACAACTGAAATATTGTTCTCTGACGTTGGAAATTTCAACAGAGGACCTTGGTGCAATTTCTAATGTTAAAATAAATAAAAACTCAGAGTAAATAAAAACTCAGAGACAGAAAAAACCGCCGCCTGGTTAATCCAGTTGGTAAGGTGCCAGTCTACTGTGCGGGAGGCTCGGGTTCGATTTGATTTCCGGCCGGACCAACACTCAGGGTCTTAAAATAGTTCAAAATCCTCAATTAATTTACTTTTAAGCTATGCATTTTCTAGTCGCTTTGCAGCGTCAATTTCTGAGCTAGACCAAGGAGCCGAGGGTCTTCTTCATGGTTTTTGTCATTTTGATTTGCATAACGATCAATTACTCTAGTTATTGTTGTATCAGATTAGCATACCTAAAAGTCAATTGTTTTTCAGAATTAAGGACACTAATAACTTTTCTCTTACAAAACATTTTAACTACTAAGCGATTAGTTAGAAAATCTTTGTGGAATTTGAAAATAGACTATGCTATATTTTCTCTAGCTATAATTGCTGTGATAACACATCAAATCACTAATTCATCTAGCTAAATATAATATATATTTGAAACTGGAACTCACAGCTAGTTATTACAGAAGTCTTTCTTTCTCGCTTAGAGTAAGGAACTTTCTATGAATGTCAAAAATGGAAAGCTGCGTTGGTGTTCTACAGTAATAATACACACGAAAAAATTACTCAATTCTGATTGGCTAGGAGTAGTGCAGTTCAAGCGTAACACCAGTGCAAAATTAAAAAGTGTAATACCAGTGCAAATTACAAATGGTTTTCGAGGGGTTAAGAAACAATAGAAATTTGAATAAACCAATCAAATCGTAACAACATGTTCGCGTACACTAGCAAAAAATAGTTTAAAATTTCTGGCGTAGTTTTTTTGTTCTCCGAACCTGCTTTAAAAGCAAAACCTCTGTGAGAAGCACTTCATTTTGGTTGTTCGTTCAGAGAACAGGGTGATTTGAGAATGAAAATGCCATTGAAGTGGGAAATTACGAGTCATGAAAGCCAAACAGTTTTGCACAACATACAATCGAGCGGATCATTTTCATGACAAGGCATCTCAAAAATTTTTGTATGTATATTAAGCATGATAAGAAATCATACGGTTTTTCTCGTTCAATTTAGAATTAATTTGCAAACAGATCTTTTTAGAAATGATTAAAGTGTACACCGTAGTGGAAATTATTTTTTTGTGCTGACTTTTCGAACTGGAATCCTTCGTCAGAGGATTTGAGTTCAGTGTTGTTTAACTCAACATTCACTTCTGTGGTACCACTGCAAAAAAAGATAAATAAATACATAAATAAGCAATATCTAAAATAATAGTTTTGATATAAAAGCATTATGCAAGTTAAAAAACGCAAGCTCCATTGCACCACAAAAAGTTCCTTGTACACACTCAAATATAGCCTAAGAAGCATCCCACATGTACAGGAAGTTTCTAGTTGATCTAATTTGTTACACAGTATTCCAGTTCCACCATACAACAGGTTTTGATTCATCATAATTCATTTCTATCTCATGGTAGGCAGGTGTATTAAAATCAAAATTAACTAACTAATAGTAAACCCAAGGGCCATCATAACAACAAGGAACATCACAATAACAACAACAAGGACCATAACAATAACAAGTAACATCATAACAATAACAAGGAACATTATAACAACAACAAGGACTATCATAACAACAACAAGGACTATCATAACAACAACAAGGACCATCATAATAACAACAAGGACCATCATAACAACAACAAGGACCATCATAACAACAACAAGGACCATAGCAATAACAAGGACCATAGCAATAACAAGGAACATAGCAATAACAAGGAACATCATAACAACAACAAGGACCATAGCAATAACAAGGACCATCACAACAACAACAAGGACCATAACAATAACAAGGAACAGCATAACAACAACAAGGAAAAGCATAACAACAACAAGGAACGAAAGCTACGATTGGTCCGTTGTAATTTTTACTATACGTTATTGGAATCTTAGGAATACTACCTGACAGTCAGAAAATCTCAGGAACACTAACTTATTAACTACTTAAAACGAAGTGTCTCCATGACCGGCAGCCGATGAATGTTTTTCAAATACTCCGTGACCGTCAGCCGATATTGTTTAGAAAATATACGATATTATTAGGCAGAAATTGGTTGAATTGAAGGATTTATGTGCGTATAATGGCTGCCGGTCACGGAGTATCTACACTTTTTTGCCAGGCAGTGCAGAATGTGTTGAAACTTTTTCTAAGTGCCGCTTCAATTAACACATCTTCGCTATAGAAACCCCAGCTAAAACGAATAACTATAACAGATATTAGTTTCTATGATCAACAAGTACTTGGCCATCTAAATAAAGTTCTTGTAATATGAATCTAAAAGATTCGAGGATTATTCAGAAATTTTCTAAATATTATCGGCTGACGGTCACGGAGTATCTGAAAAACATTGAACGGCTGCCGGTCATGGAGACTCTTCGATAACGAAAAGGTGACAAATTTGAAATTAAATACAAAATTAATTTGCATGACAGAAAAACCAAACATTTTAGCTTGCATACCTCGAGCCAGTTGTTAAGCAATGCAGATAAATTGTGGTCAATGTCGGGGTGTGCGATAAACAAACGTTTCAAAACTTATTCCGCCATGTTTTAAGGCGTTTGTTAGTTGAGTTTATAAAATATTTAAAATAGTACAGTGAGGTGTGTTTTGATAGGCCAATGAAGTATAGAATTGACGTATTAGCTAGTCCTCGTAAGGAGATTTTATAAAATGATCACGAAATAAACACAAATAACAATGCGGTTGTAATTCTCTTTCTCGGAGTCCTGAAAATGGAATAAATATTTTGAAATAGTAGAATGGTCCCAGGATGGAATTTTTTCTGACGGAATACGTTTTAATTTTGTTCAATTAAGAAATAAAACATTTTTTTCTGTGCCTTCGTATTCCGTTAGAAAAAATTCCATCTACTATTTCTTTGACAACCACAGGCAAACAAGGCTGACAACAGCGTGGACTTCAAAAGTGCAGCGTTTGAACGGGGGTTGACAAAACGTGGACCCCCCCATTCTGGACCCCCCATTCTGGACCCCATTCTGGACCTCTTTCAGTCATTCTGGACCACAGGAGAGTTCTTTTGCTGCTGTATAATTATAGTGCTTAACATTAAATTTTGGAAGAAA
>JAOTRI020139702.1:0-10820 GCA_028564885.2 Zoanthus sanctaehelenae
CCGCGCAGTGCCGCGCAATTACCCACTGGTGCCGCACTATTTCCAATTTTTTTTCGTGAAATGTCAGAAGCCCTGTCGTAGAGGAGAGAGGCACGATCAATGGCCCCTATACCTGACTCCCAATAACAATTTTTGTAAAAATGGGAGAAATATCAATACAAAAGAAATGTAGCAAAAATCAATGTTTTACAAAAAAACATGGTTTGTTTCATTCATTCAAAATCCTACCTACAGATATGAGAATATGCAGTACCACAGCTTTTCAGCAAATATAAATTACGTTAACCTTGCATTATATACTATATTATGCTTATTTACATACCCTACATTAATAAAAAATTAAGTAGATAGAGTATTTAAAACAAAACATTTATTTAGTTAATATTATGTTTTAATAAAAAGTTTATTTTTCGATTTTAAAAAACAATCCTGATTATTTCAAATGACTAATTTACAGTGATCAGTAATTTTCTAAAAGAAAAATATTTTTTGTACTTGTTAGTTACCACTTTGCATTGATATAATTATTGTTAATTTTCACACCTTCCAAAAATTGTTAAGCAAGGACGAATAACAGGTAGCCATTGAAAAGCTACAGACAGTACTTTAATACTGCATGACTGTAGCTTTCAACAGAAATCTTTTACATTATGCTGTCATAGCAAAAAACTTATTTTACCATGGGAAAACAAATCTCTGAAAATCTACTTCTTTGTTATTATTACAGTTTAGTTTCAAAAACAAACAAAGCAATTTCAAAAACTAATATTTAGACCTGAATGCAGAATTTTGCTGGGAAGGAGGGGGGAAGGGGTGTAAAAACAAAAGTTTTGAGAGCAACCCTCCAGACATGACATTTTATTACAAATTACAAAGTTATGAGTACAAATAACTTTGGGCTTAGGGTATTTTATTATTATATTCTAATTTACTGTTGAGATTGTTTACAGGTTGATAAAGGTGCTTCTAGATCTGGTTTGATGATCATTTTTACCATTGTAAACTTATTTATTAAGGCACACACACACGATACAACATTTCATTCAACATTGCATGCAAAAAATAGTTTAGAAGTGGAAACACTGAGCAACAAATCACACAGCATTTCTTGTGATTGCACGGTGTGCTTGTCCATGCAACATTATAATAATCAAAATGCCATCCAACAAGAAGTTTAATGTTGCCTGAGTAGAGCGTGATTCCACTTCAGCTTTGTTACATGCAAAGTTGAATTCAACAAAATTCATTGGTGGACACATGCTGAAACAACCGTGCTGCATGCAATGCTACATGAAATGTTGCATCGTGTGTCTGTGCCTTTAAACTTTGTTGGACTATGTTATGGTCTGTTATTATTCAAACAATATAAAAACAGAAAAAAATTTAAGCATTTTAAAAGGCAAACATACCTATACCAAAAACTCTCTTTACTGTTAAAAGTAGCTTGACATAAAAATCATGTTCTAATCCAAAATAATCTGTAAATATTTAAAATGATTGTTTGTAGATATGGCAACTATAAAACAGTTGCTGCATAAAATTTTTTAAGTATCAATTTTTTGTTTCAAAAGTACCAGATAGAGAAAAGTACAAAATCAAAGATTACCAAACGAAAATGTTTTTTTAATTTTTGTACATAATGATTGCTTTTTCTGCTTGATTTACAGTATCTTACAAAATATGTCTTGTCTGATGATAGCAATTTCTTAAAATTGCAAAATTGTTTACTGTAAATAGTTGAAAACTATTTTATTAACTCCATCCTTTATGAGAGTGTTATACCAAACAAATGATTGTTTTTCCATCTGAAATTTCATCTTGGACCTTGTCACTCGAGGTTGATTTTTCTGCTTGAGCCGAGAGAATGGAACACACAAATGCCACTAAGGTCCCTCCCAGGACAGCATAAAATGCCCAGCCTAACTCACAATGATTGATAACAAAAGGACCTGGTTTTTCAAATTGTAAAGCACAAAGATCCTTTACTCTTTCCGCTCCCCATCCAGCTGGATATAAAATAAGACCAATGATCAAGAATAGACCTGCACACCAAAAAAAAAAAAAAGAATTTAAAAGAAATTAGTAATTAAAGTTATTTTTAAAGATATTATGGGAAGCAACAACAGTTTGTAAGCAGTGATTGCATTATACAGAAATATACAAATGCTAAGACAGGGACAGAAACTGACTGACTTTCAATTAAACTACTACTAAGTAAAAAGAATGTCCGGTTTTTACATTTTTACTAAACACTTTCAGCTTTTTCATGTCCATTAAAACACAGTTCTGTGTATGTTTTCATTACACTACCTTGCTCCACCTAATGCAACCATATTTTTTTCATTGTTCTCAGTGCGCAGCACGCACGCGTGTAAGACACTATTATTTAATCAACAAGGGCTCATTGATTGTGAAAAGTTGCTTTCAGTTAGAACAGAAAATATTTTATGTACTCCACATTTGTAATGAAATAATGTGATTTGAAATAGAATCAAAAAGTTCAGAGTTTGTCATAATTTTTAGTAGAAGATAATAATTTACTTTTAATAACACTCAGACAAGTTAAACAGTCACAGATTTACACAAATCCATCAAAACATTCATTAGCATGCTGACTACATGTAGTACACTAACACTAATTACAAACTCTGTACTAGGACTAGATGAATTTTTCTTCTGTCACATGACTTTAATTACATTTTGTACAGAAAAGCACAAATGCAGATAGATATTGGAGAGCTTAATTTAAATGAAATACATTATTATGAAAGAAATGAGATTGAACACCATAACCAGAGAACATCTTCTGTACTCCAACCATATTACTACCTTACAGGTGATTACTGTACCTTACAGGTGATTACTACCTAACAGCTGATTACTACCGTAGAGCTGATTTATACTACTGTACAGCTGTAAATTAGTTTTGCCTAAAATTATTCTGGAACCAAATAATTTAATTTGATTTGATCATATCAGACAAAATAAAACCTGAATGAAAAAGAACTTAACCAGTGACCTACTGTACCTCCCCTTGTGAGTCTTTGTAGCTCAGTGGGTAGAGCGTCTGATCGGTAATCAGAAGGTTGCAGGTTTGATTCCCATCAATGACCCAGAACATTTCTAAGCATTCAACTCAAGAACACTTTTTTTCTAACTTTATATCAAGTTACATACTTCTATACATAATTTTATATTATCATTTGAAAAATAAAATATATTAACTTAAGAATATAAATAAATATAGAATTGTTCAAAATCTGAATAACAGGGTTTCGATAACAAATATTTAGTAAGTGATACAGAGTTAAAAAACCTGTTAATAGAGAAAGCCCAAGCTAGTATTTTTACTTGGTACACAAACAATTCTCCAAAATGAAAACTATAGAATGTAGTATTGAATGTGTTTCGTTATAAAAATCTTTCATTGTGTGGAGAAAAAACTAATCAAGAAAAAAGACCTATTTTATCCATTTTACAAACATTGGGCCAGGCACCGGGCAAATTGACCGGCTGTGAAAACAACTTTGACTCTGGCTGCTTTTAAAATCTCAACCAAAAGAACAAAATAAAGGTTACTTTTCTTTGTTTTCTTAGTGCGTCTTCTTCCTAGGGGCTTGCAGACGGATGCATGCCCATCAAATCCAGATGCCCTTTTACAACCAAACTTTAATGAAACCCCTGTGACTCATATGGTTTAATGTTTATTAATTTTTAAGTTCACAAACTGCTCACACTTTGATATTTTTAAATCTGAACAAAATTAATTATAATAAATATTGCTCTTGGCAAGAACCTGTTTAGAAGCTATCATAGCAAATATTCTGCAAAAGTCAAGAGAAAACTGCCAAAATTTGTCATTTACCAGCTCTTCTGAAACCCTGAATAATAATTATAACAAAATAATCTAGTTACCTGTTAATAAATTAATTCAACAGTAAATAGTATTACCTGCAATTGCTTGCATTAGTCCTCCAATAGAGAATATGGACTTCCTTCCAATGCTTTGCAGGCAGAATCCCAGCAGTGACATGAGCACAACGACACCTAGGATAATACTTCCAATACATAAAAACACGAGGCTTGCACCCCAAGCTGAAGGCAAATCACTGAATGTGTGCATAAATTTTATACATTTTTCCTCTCGGCTAACAACACCTCCATAACTTGAGAATCTTAAGCAGCGATTATAAATGCCATATGACTGTCTATATATGTCATTCCCATTAAATACAGTTCGATTAGTCTCTATCTTCCCAATCAGCCACTTTGGAGTCATAATTCCTGCAATGGTTGCAAGGATGGCACACACAGATAACATCATCCAGAGTAAATTCCTTGTTGTAATTATGATGTACATTGTTGTAGCTGTAATAATTATGTACTCTATGAATTGTTTAACTGATTCATGAAACTCAGTCTTTTAGTTCTGTCAATTAAAAGCTTCTTCAAACCACCATTACCTCGGTTTCTGACAAAATTGATGTGATCACACTGTTCTTCTGCACATCATTCAATGAGATTGGTGTAGAATATGTTTATGGAAACTAAAACACAGAAAAGTTCTGTTTGGTTACCCAGCGATCTCCAAATGCTTCTGATGTTTCTATAAAATAAAAAGACTGTTCAATATTGAGTAATATATATAACAATAATTTTAATTTTAAAATGAATAAAATTATTGAGGCTTTAAAATTATTAAAAATATGTTGCTTTTATTAATAATTTTAAAGCCTTAATAGGTTTATTCATTTTAAATTTTAAGCGAACTTATGTCAAGAATTTTAAGTTTACCTGCCTTATTTCAAAATGCAAAGAGATTACATTATAAATTATACTAATTAATATTAACAGCAATATACTAAACTTTTTAAATGGATTATATTCTCATAACTAATTACAGTCTAAAATTACGACAAAACAAATTAACTGAATAACCATTAGCATCCAAATTAATACTGATATTTTACATGTTAGTAACAAAAGATGATATTCCTTCTGATATTGTATATATTGCATGGTATGTAAAACACACAAATAGTACTCTATACTGGATGCTATACCAGATGGGTCATCATAGTGTGAAATACAAATTAGCATAAAAAGTTTTAAAATGCGATGTACAACTTGATAATTTCATGCGTTGAGCAATCAACAGGTAACAAACCTCCCGAGTTCAAAAGCACTTGGTGTTATAGCTCTATTGTTAGTGGATGAATGGCGATTGTTGCAAATGAAATTAGATATTTTAAAACAGTTCTCTAAATATTTGTTTTTATGTCTATACTTAGAAATAAATTCTGATTTGGTATTAAAGACTGCAGGGTTGAATACATAAATATTTCAGAAACAAAAAATAAAATTAAAGTTTCTTTACAAGACATACATCAAAGTACTTAAAATTGTTTGTGGATTACTGGGTGCTGAATCAGTGAATGCATGGACTACTGCGGCTTTTCCCAGGCTTTACTAAATAAATGGTATTCCTTCTGATACAAATGAAAAATAATAATCTGTGGCATTGAGTCATATACTGTAAACATTAGCCAGTACAGTATATATCCTATTCACCGAGCACAGATAAGAATTATACTTTAAAATTCTACACAGAACTCAAATACACCAGTCCTGTTTTTTTAAAAGAACCAGTAAGTTTCAGCTGAGAATGGGTGGTTCTTTTAAAGTCTGTGTAAGCCTGAAAGTTTTTCCTTTGTCATTTCATTGGTAACAATAACCTTTTAGTATAATTACTAGCAATGATCATAGAAATAATGCAAGCTGATAGGTTGAGATCTTCGTTTTCTCTGGCTATAGTCATGGTGATTATAAGCAATGACAGCTTTCAGTTTATGTTTAAATGAGGCCAGTGTGAAAAATATGTTTTGGTATATAAATTGTTGTTCTATTTTCTCAAATAATCACCTTTAGTTAGCAATTAAATACTAGAACAATTTGTCATCTCAGGCACTGTGAATATTGCAATAGTCATATCGCCTTTGGCAACTAATGAATGTTTATTACCCAGGGTTTTCATTAAAAATATTGTGTATTTTACGCAAAAAAAAATTTGGGAAGCAAAAAATGAAATGTAATGCGTCCTTGGGACGCAGAAGATTGACAGGACATTACAGTGTAAAATAAACTTTTGATGATAGAACTTTTGTTTGAACAGAGAAAGTGACTTCAATATTGGGGCTTACTATTATTTATTCATTCAAACTAACCTTAACCCAGACCGTTACGGGATGCATAAATAGGGACCTTAAGCAACTAGGACGGCGACGGCGACGAGAACGGCAGAATACAATAGAAAATACAATGCAGCACGTTGGAATGCTGCGAGCGCAGCACGTGCAAGGAGTTGTCGCTAAAATTACAACGTGAAAACACTCTTTTTAGAGTTGTCGAGACTACGTGGACGTTACGGCGAAAACATTCTCAGTATTTGTTTAACTTCATAGAGAAACATTAAATCTTTTTTCTTTTCACCAAAAAAAAAGAAAAGAAGAAAAAATCTTAATGAAACGCACAAAGAAATTAAGTGTAAACCAGAAAGGTGATTTTCTGAGCCGTTGTCGCTCACGTTCCTGTCCTTGTTGCTTGTTTCTGTTAACCCTTTCAATCCCAGTTTTATTCTTAAATTCTCCCTACGTGTTCCTATACTTTCTATTGAACAAGTTTGAGAGAATTTTACTGTTAATCTTCAGTAGCTTGTTTTGTAGGCACCAATACGGAAATTGGGGAGTTTAAGATACGAGGACGGTGACGACGACGAGAGCGTAAGAAAACAATGGCCTTAATTACAAAATAGAATAGTTGCACGTTGGAATGTTGCAAGCCGACAAGTTGCTCACCGTAGACTTCACTGATACGCCGCGAAAATCTCACTTTTGGGGTTCTGTGGACAACGGCACCTTCAAACAACAAAATTTGGAAGCTTTTGTTTACCTTCGACAATGAACCTTTTACCATTTACTGTTCCAGTATCTTGTACAAAGTCTAAAATAAAAATTTATCGATGATCTAAAACGGAAAAACTAAGCGGGAAATAGTATTTCTTATAACCGCCGTTGTCTTTGCTTCCGTGCTCGTTTCTTAAAGTCCTTATTATCCCGAACAGAGCGTAATTCAACTTCAGTTTTGTAGCTTAAATATTCCATGCAACAATTTAAAACTCATTGGTGGACACACGCCGAAACAAATTTGTTGTACGCAATGTTGCATGAAATATTGAATCCTGTGTCTGTGCCTTCATTTTTTTGCAGCCAAGTAAGCTGTTCTCTCCAACAACTGTGTTGTCACAGCAGAATGGCAACTGCTTTGACTTCAGTGTTGTGCTCTGCTCCCTTCTGATAGGGGCTGGATATGATGCTTACTGTGTTTGCGGGTATGCCACACGAGAAGCTACTCTAATGGATGAAACAAGAGATTTCTGTCCTATGCTCAAACAAAAAGATGAGGCAAGTTTGAAATTCTCCTTTATATGTATTTTAGAAAGCTATAAAATTCGATTTTCATTGTACTTATATCAAGAAATCAGGCCAGGATATTTCACGGAAACGATTGTTTCCGGTCACGTGTTGGTTCCGTACTAGTACAGTCGAACCTCGATTATCTGGACTATTCGATTATCCCGACTTTTTTCTCTGGTCCCAGTTTTTTTATGAATATTAATTAGTTGTGATCTTGAAAAATCAAAAGACTATCGAAACAGTGTATTATCCTGTTTTCTAGTTTCAAATTCGCAAGTGCGATGAGGAAGATGAGGACGAGAACTTGTATCGACTAAAGCACCAACGCAATGTTTCAAAAAATGCTTGTCGTGGATGGAATCACAGAGCGATACTGACCCTGTGCAGTTAATACTGCTAAGACGAATGATTGACCTCGCAATGCGATCAAAGTAAAAGTCTTTAAAGCAAACAAACATGCTTGAACTTTATAGACGTTTGTAAATACCTTCAGGAACTGAAAGTTTTTATTTGTAATTAAATACCTACATGTACAGGCTGAGTAAATTTCCCTAGAAAATAGTGTTTTCTTTGCTGTAACCTTTTGTTTACATTTCTATCTCATTAACATTTCTGTTTTCGATTATCCGGACTCTCGATTATCCGGACTATTTACTGTGGTCCCGACAAGTCCAGATAATCAAGGTTCGACTGTAGTAGCAAAAATAGTTAAATACCTACTCCAAAATTATAATCTCTTCAAATACGCATTTTTTTGGTCAGTTTTATTTAGTTTTGAATTTTTTTGATTAGCTGATAATAGGACCGACTAACGACATGCAAGAAATCTGTAGCACTGACACAAATTTTTTAAATCTGGCTGACAGATCAGATTTGAATCAGGATGTGAATTGGGCACCATTTACACTCCAACTTGCTTCCCCGATATGTTGGCCCAGAAATTAACCAGACAAATTGTTAAGTGTAAATGGACCGTTTACAGCCTCTCTGGAGAAGGATGGGTGGGGAGGGGTTGCAAACCCAGCACATCTCCCCTGTGTACAAGCTGAATATCAGCACAATAGAAACAAGTTTTTCAACAATTGATGTTTTCAAACATATCACAGCATTAATTTGTTTCATCAATTTATTTTTCAGCCCCACACCCAACTAGTGTTATGCATTACTCGGCCCATATATGTGTAGCAAAAAAGGTGAATACCAAAGAATTTCATGATCCACGGACTTGCCATAAATTGAAAAATATAAAGGAAGCCCAAGGCAAATATTCACCAAATCAAATTGTGTTTAGCATTTTATATCCTCATCCTGGACTTGCCATGTCACGCTATCATCAGTTTGTCGCAGCTTCATTGCATCCACACATTGAGTATTCCGATGATCAAAAATATGGTAAGTTGTGTTTAGAATCACAATTATACCGTATCTGCACTTTTAATAAATTGGATAATATTAATAAATACATAGTCAATTCTCTTATAGGGGTTCAATTTCAGTGTCATTAAAAATCACCCTCTCTCATTTCAGAGTCATAACTGGTAAGAAACAACCAGTTGGCTCAGGGACCTCGGAGCAAGGGGCTTGGGGGCTATAGCCCCTTCCCCCTCAATAATTTTGCCACCATTTTGAATTCCCCCTGATTCCCTACTTGCTCCCACCTTCCACGGTCCATAACCCCCCCAATAAAAAGTCTGCTCCATAGTCTCTGTGGCTGTTTACAAAGTGTAATGAATTTACTCCTCAGGATCACTAAGAACAAATCTATTCGTTGTCCAAATCGGGGGTATTACTTTGACCTTATATGGTAACTACCTATGTAAAGTTTTGCCAAGCTAAAAAATGTCAGATTACAATTTTGTTGTCATTTTCAAGTATCGAAGGGCTTGGAAATTTAATAAAACAATTATTCCATTCGCGCTTGTTGTATATGAGATGATTACGCACCTCGTTTGCTATTTACCATCTCATCTCCAACACGCGCTCTTGGAATATAAATTGTTAATTATCCGGAGATAAGCACCTACTCCACTGGCCGACAAAACCTTTTTAAATGACCATTCATTTTCTTTGTCTTTTTCAGTATAATCAAGAAATGTTTATGGGTTTGATTAATTTTGATTTTTATATTCTTTAAAAAAGATATTGACTTTGGATTTAAAAAAATCTCCCAGAAGAGAGGGTTAACAATTGTTATCGTTAATGCTTAAAGGACATCTTACTGGCAAGGAGGAGTATCCTATCTTAACATTTGATGCCAAACTTGCTTATCGAGAAGATGAAAAGGATAAAAATTGGAAGCTTCTAGCGGAGGCCAAAGAAGATAGAGAACTAAAGTGTACTCTTCACTCTGCAGCTGAAGTAAGGAACATTTTTCTTTGTTATTTTCACCTACGTTGTTAAAGTAAATTGTCTGAGCTTTTGCAAAACAAAAATAAAAAAAATTGGTTAGATAAAAACGAAATTGTTTAAGTCATAAAAGTGGTTGCAACACTCACCGCAACATGCGTGATATGGCTAGTTTTCGTCATCTCGTTATCTTCTTTGTCATGTCTCGAAGACTCGTTTTTTCTTTCTTATAGTCTCGGATTTTTCATGTAATAAAATCTTAGTTTGGAATTATTCATTGCTTTTTTAAGTCTTGAGCTTGGATTATTCGAATTCGTTGCTATATAAGTCTCGGTCTTGGACGATAACTGGTCCACCAAAGCTTCTTCAAAGCGACCCGTACTCAGAAATTTTGCTAGGGGGAGGGGGAAGATGCAAACAATTTTTTTTGACCTCCAACCAGGACAGCATACACAAATAATAAAGGTCTGTTACAAAAAAACTTTAGACTAAAGTATTTTTGCTGCACTAACAAAATGAATTTTATTCTGATTACTTGTTGAGATTGTTTTAAAGACAACTAAAAGTGCTTCTAAATATGTTTTGATAACATTATTTTTTCATTACTTTTATACATTATCGAGTCAGGGGGGTGGGCGCGCGTATCCACTGCACCTCCCCTGCGTAGGGACCTGACGTGTTCACTCGAGGTTCCGTATCACTATACGTTCATGATATCGCTGCTAACGCTCTCGCTAATTTCATTTTTGTTATAAAGAAAACATAAAGTTCAGGAAAAATCAGAGAATACAGTCAACTCCCGATATTGCGGACACTCTCTGGACCGTTAGTTTGTGTCCGTAATAGCGATGTGTCCGTAATAGCGAGGTGTCTGTAATAGTGAGGTGTCCGTAATAGTGAGGTGTCCGTAATAGCGAGGTGTCTGTAATAGAGAGGTGTCCGTAATAGTGAGGTGTCCGTAATAGTGAGGTGTCCGTAATAGCGATGTGTCCGTAATAGCGA
>JAOTRI020139713.1:0-10819 GCA_028564885.2 Zoanthus sanctaehelenae
AAGCTACTCTGAAATTCGAGTATAAATAAAGTTTATGTATGTATGTATGTATGTATGTATGTATTCCTTTGGAACAAAGATAAACGACACGGAGCTTGCGCTGCTTAACAGCCTCGTCTGCCAGTCTTTCAGTTTAGACTTAAGTAACTTCCGTTACCTGAAATCGTTACCTGTCACACATGGTATTTATTTGAGTTCCCGTTTGAAAATACTACTTAAAAATAGCTAACAAGGAGGATACATTCCAAAACAGAAAAGGAAGGCCAAGGAATTTATAATTTTTTTAAGAATGATACTAGAGCAGTCGTATTTCACAACAGGACAAACACAGCAGGCATGCCAAAGGTCGATTGTGTTGCGTAATTGACTTGAAACTAAACGTGTGACCTAGTGTTGATCTTGTGTTAGGTTACTATTTGCATTCGTTGACAGTATGTTTAACTATTAACAGAGATTAGAGAATGTGGTAACGGAGGTTACTGGTAACGCAAGATAACGGAGGTTACGTTTCGTGACTTCTATTCCTTGCTAGTTCTTAACATCCAGCATATGGCTTATGACTTTAGTCCAAAAATTGTTAAACCGTCGAGTAGTAATGGTAATTAGAGCTGAAAGATGGAGCAGACTGGTGATTGTTGAAGAATCTAGGTAACGGAGGTTATTCCCTTATCCATAACCACGTACTTACACGACTCGAAGGTATATTTTTGTCACTGCTTTATACAATATCAAAACTAGTTTTCTATTTGTGGGTACTGTAATAAAAGAGAAATAATTTAAACGGACGATAACGAGGATAATGTAATTGTAGCTATTTTTTTACACACGCCATATTTAAGTAACGGAGGTTACGCTAAAATTGAAGACAATGTTATAATGACGAAATTGTGAAGAGAAAAGGGATGAGGAAGACGTTTTTATGCTCAGTGAAACCTACATCCTTTTAGCTTTCATCTGGCGCTGTTAACACGGGCACTCATTACAACGACAGCAAATGAAGCCCTAAACCGGTCCAAACCATCCTAAATCGTTTAATTTTTCTCAAGTCATAGCATATAATTTTAATGTACATATAAATGCTACTTACGATGCTTTTACCAAGGGTTTTGGTCTTTTGCCACTCGGCACGAAAACTAAGTCTCCCGGTAAGTTTGTAGACTTTGAAGCCATTGCACAAAGCCTTGTAAAAAAACGTTCAAAAAGATCTTGTTGAACCTCCCATCGCTCAAATAATGGTAAGATAGAATATGGAATTGAAATAGTGAGGGTAATATAAGATTTGCGTGTGTCAAATAAGACAATGAACGCGTTCTGGCACTACGGTAAAACTCTTGCTTTCCCGCTCTTGACCGCGTCGCGACGAGTAGGAAATATGAAGTCACATCTTTTGCGCTTGCTCAGAAGTAAACAAATGCTTCCGGTGTCCCTTTCACGTTGTTCATCGTAACTCATGATCATAGTATTCTATCTGTTCGATGAAGTGATTTGTTAAAAAGTGGTTTATTAGGCGTAAAGGCCATCGTTTACTCTTGCGAGTTTATATTTCTTTGTCAATTTCATTCATGATCCAAATGTTTTCGGCGACTAATGCAGGTTATACTCAGGTTATAGTTAATTTTATACAGGTTATAGTTAATTTTAATAGGGTGTAATAAATCATCCTTGCACAGAAATCCCTCCCTGTGAGTTAAAATACAAAAGTTATCATTGTTTATGATTACTGTTATTTTTAATTATCATTAATGATTTTCTTTTTCCTAAACTAATTACAAATACTTTCCAATATAACTGTAATTTTCATTTGATATTCGTTCTTTATTCATCAACTATCGTTAATTGTTCAATCATTTTGTTAAAAACCTTTATAAAGAACAACAAAGTCAAGACATTTAAACATAGTGAAACAGACATTTATTTGTTTTTTCTTTATCATTATATCCAATGTTTTTCCTTCCTTCATTCGACATTTTCACTTGTACTTTCGGGTTCATCTTCCCTGTAAATAAAAACATTGCGAGAAAGTAAGATTCATGAAAAAAATACTTCAACAATCAGAGAAGAGCGCAAAGAAAATCCATAACAATGTAATTGAATAATAGTGAAGAATGAAATGAAACAAAGCTGCAAACTCTAATTCACTGCAAGAATACGCCAAAAGAAACAGAAAAATAACAAATTGAAAGTTAAGAATGAAATTATGTAAACAACAAAGCTTGAGTTACGGCACTGAACAGCTAGTTTAAGTACTTCCACGTATGCTGATGAAGCGAAACAATTACCTTTGGCTACCCACATCTTTAACTACCCAATCTGGGGTATCTTCTGGTGGTTTTTTCCACTTGAGTGCCCACAATTCTCTCATAGCGACAGGGAGGCAGCAATTTTTGAGCGCGTGAACGCTGAATCTTCCTGTCGTAACTAAGCAACAAAATAGACATATAGTTATGGCAAACTCTTAAATGTATTCTAGCAGATTTTCAAAAATACAACTTTTACCACTCGAAAATAAACATATCGGTTCGCGCCACCGTATAATTCATACAGAGGATAACTTATTGCACAGTGGCGAGAACATATAAAGTTTATCTTAGAATGGTAGAAACATTTTACAAGTGAACACAGACTGAGGTGATCGAAATATAAGCGTTATCGAGTTATGGCTCTCTTGATGTTTTTTGTTTTTGTCAAAAATTTTCAAGGACCCCTGGCATCAATTGGGGTAGTGTACTATACAAAAAGTGTTTCTCTTCAAACAAATATTAATATGTTCAAATTCAAGGTGCTATATCTAATCTCCTTCCACTTAATTATGGTGTACCCCAAGGATCCATTTTAGGACCACTTCTCTTCACTCTCTACCTGAATGACTCAGTATTAGTGTCTAAACACTGCAAATCTGTATGCTATGTAGACGATTGCAAGTTACATTTGTCATTTCCATCACTTGATCTGGAAACAGCAGTCAGCAACCTCAATGAAAATCTTGAAAGCATTTGTAGATGGTGCTGTCAAAATTCCTTGTTAATTAATCCTGATAAAACAAAAGTGCTTATGGTTGGTGTTCCACAAATTCTACGTCAAGTACCTCCTATCACCATTGCTATGCTGGAGAAGGAGATTACATCTGTTTATATTGCTAAAGATCTTGGTGTATATATTGACTAATCTATAAACTACAATAAACATGTTCATAAAATTGTCTCCAAGTTTTCATATACTAAGACGGATAAGTAGAATTAAGCATTTATTAGATGCAAATACTGTTATTCTTTTTATTCAGTCTTTTGTTTTTAATAAAATGTTTTGTTGTTCTACTGTTTGGTCAAATACTAGTAAAGGAAATGTACATAAATTACAGTTAATACAGAACTTTGGAGCTCGTGTTGTACTTGGATTAAGAATGTATGACGATATATCATCAGATTTAAAATCCTTCAATTGGCTGCCTGTGAAGGAAAAATTGTTTTTATGTGCTGCACGGTAATAGTATTTAAGTGCATTAATAATTAAGTTCCTAATTATGTAAAGAATGTGTTTATTTTACGTTCACAAATATGAACATGTCAATTTAAACATAGAATTAATAAATGTTGAAAATATCTGCTCGAGGCCACCGTAATGAGTAAATTTTAGAATCGAAGTATATCTAATAATTTATTTCTATACAGTATACTTGTTCAGAAGTCGCTGTACTATTTCGCTCTTATAAGAAGGAACTCTAGATACCCATTTAGATCAATCTTTTTCTACCTCCTCGTCACTTGACATGTGATGGTTCGACCAAACTTGCATTAACTGCAAGTTCTTTATTACTTCATCTCCGCTCCCTTTTACTTTTAAATAATTCATTTATTACATACTAGTGCTCCTACTATTTAAACAAAATGACACTTTTTTCCTGGGCAAGACCGCTACATAAATAGATAAGGTCTTAGATAGTTGCGATGAGTACATAAATCTGAAAAATTCATGCTGGCTCATGACAATAATATTTGGCTTCAGGGTTTTTTTTAGATAAAATACAATAATAAACTTTTAAACTCCAAGAAGTACAATTTAAGAGAGATTATTCTTATATATCATGCCGTGGTGGTTATAACAGAGAAATGACCTCATGGTCTTACAAAACATTCAACGGATTCTGGATATGCCACTACATGGACTTTAATTAACAATTAAACCCGTGGCCCTTGAAGGCATAGGTTCTAATTGTTTTAGTATCACCCAAGTAGTCGAACAGAATATCCTGAATTTGTTTTGCAACTTCTGTTTTACAGCCAAGCATATTTGTAGCTCCATCGTAACACTATCCTCTGCAATCAGACCACGATAGTTGAAGACGCGAAAACGTATTTTTGATGACCGAAACAATTGTGTTAAGATTTTTGTTAGGAATGTTATAAAAACTAAAAAAAATCCTCGTTGACTTCAAGACTATCATTTGTCCATCGAAAACATAATGTTAGCTGCTCCTTATTGGATATGTCTGTGTATTCGTCAGCTATTTTCGAAAAAATGTTCATTCTTTTATCTTTCACAGTTGTTCTGACAATTTGATGACTCATAATTCTACATAGTTCGCTCTGATTGTCGTGGCTAGTATATTTGTTGTCCTTTTGTTTTAGCCACTTTGATAGAGATTGTTTTTTGCTCTTAGCTTTAGCAATTGTATGAAAATAGATTCATTATTAGCATAACCTTGTAGAGTCTGTCCTTGTCGACAGAGAAACTGCAAGCATTTGATAATATTTATCAAAAACTTTCGGTTGCTCTGCACAGCCTTTTTTACCTCACTGCTAAACATTTCCAGTACATCACCGCAAGTTTGGGAAATAACAGAATGGTTATCCATAAATATCTGGTGACATCTCGAGCCTTGGTGCTCTTGAAATCTTTCAGCCGCTTTTTTCCAGTTTGAAAATCCTTCTGAGATAAAAGCGCTTTTTCTCTTTCTAGCGTTAAAAAGATTATTTTTTGAGTTCTTTTGAACACAAACGAAACAAAAATCCGAATCCTTTTTTTCATCATTGTGTAACCAGCCAAAATTGTGGAACCACTGCAACGGACACGATCTAAAATGTTGGCCAAATTTTCTTTTAGGAAATTTACACCGCCCTCAACCGCTATTAGAATATACTACTAGGTTAACAAATTCAAACTTTGCTAACCAAAAAAAAAATATGTTTCGACTTTGGTTTTAAAGAAAACTTTAGCAATTTCTTTAAGTTTGGAAGGCCAGTGATGCAAGAATAAACTGTCATTTCTGCACAAAGTCATTAGTTGAACAGCAAAAATTGAAAAAAAAAATACCGCTTTGCGTGGTTTTTGTAACGGGATAATCAGCGATGTTTGGCCTTGGATTTTTTTATGAAATTTTCATTCCCAGCAAACAAAACAGCTTTCACAACAAAATTCAGACCTAGTACTGAGATATCTATTGAAGTTTTTTAGCATTTTTTCAGTTTTTGGATAGAGCTACAGCTGCTTTTTTGTGCCAATCTTGCCCAACATGTTTCTCGCCATTTGCACGACCCAAATGCATTCTGGGATACTCCAAAAACTTTGTCAAGGACAGACAGCAATTCCTGCACTAATCATTTTTTTACTTTAGTCTAGAGCCTCCATGGAGTTCTGCCAAAATTTTATGCTTGTAGTGTTCTTCAGTCCTCAAAACTTCCAAAAAATGCAGTGCTCAGTGAATTTGCCTCTCTTCGAGCTTCAAAACCAACTTCTTTTGGCGCCTGCGGAAACCCACTGAGTAGAAATATGTCGTAAAAATTGCTAAAAAGTGTGACACCTCACTGGTTTCTTTCAGCAAGTAAGCTCAAATGCTACCTTCAATCTTCGTGATGCTATCCAGTAGTAAAGAAAGTCAAAAAAGGCTCGAAAATGAGCAAAAATCCACTTTTAACGGTGGCTACAGCAGCAACAAAACACTTCAACCACACCATCACCTCATAAACTGAAAACACAATCCCTGGGGACTACACAACAAGGGATGTTTTCATGGCAATGCCTTATATGGATTAGTGAAAGCCAATTGATTGTTTTCATACAAAAATTCGTTCAAAATTGCAAAACCTCCCAGGGGTCAAAGGGTTAAATAGGAAAAATAATGAGTAATATTAATTATTTTGTCCATTTTTCCAGTAAAAAAATTATCTCATAAAAAAGGCTGATATGTACACATGCAAACAGTAGGCAGATATTTTGTGTAATATCATTCATTTGCAAGTCCATCGTGTTTCTCTCTTTTTTTGCCTGTTTTACATAAACTTAGGGTAAGAACTAAAATGCCTTTGTAACTGGGCTACCTGTGGTATACCCAGTTAGAAATTTGGTTTGTTTTTTTGTCGTTGACCAGACAAAATCTGTATTTCACAATTCCTTGCAGTGCCAGTTGTGTTGTGAGGAGAAGAGGGACCTGGAACAAAATGTAGCCCAGTGAACACTTCTAGAGCATCTTGTTTGATCTTAATTTTTCAGACATTTTGCTTGATTCCTGATTTGATAACCTATTAGATTTTTGTCTTATTTCTCAGATTCATTTAACTCCCAATGTTGCTAAAGTTGATGATAATTAACAATTAGACCTCAAGGGCGCATGGACTATGTTATTACCCTGTAGTCCATGAGGCTGAGAGGTCTAATTGTTTTAGTATTTTCAACATATTGGGCCAAAATTTGTGAACCAATCTGTTAAATTATACACATTTTTGCAACTCTCGTTTACGTATCCATAAAAATCTTTGAAAAAATAGCAATTTTTCTGTTTTCTAATGCTCGTAACTTACCAAGATTGAATATTTTCATTCTTATTAGTAGCATTTTTGTCTTCTTGGATATTGAATTATCTAGAAGTTCTTGTAAATAGTCATTTGACTGCTTCTGCAAAATGGTAAGGAGCCACCATTATTTTCAAACACTCCTGGATATTGTCACCTTGGACTATCACGAATAACCCAAGGTTAGGGAGCCAATCAGATTGCAGCATGTGTAATAGCCCTTGTATTGGAAAATACTAATTTTCCAAAGAGTACATACATGTTTTTTAAGATCATAGAAATGGTTAAAAATAATATATTTTTGTTAAATTGATATGCAAAAAATAATGTAAACTTTATACCCATGTTTGGCCATGGCATGTCTTAGATTTTATAAAAACATCATACTAAATATTGTCCAAAATTTTAGAGACATAACAGGGCTGAGAAATGGTAAAGAACTTTGTCTGTTTACTTTTAAGTGACAGTGTATACCTTTTGAGGTTTAGCTTGTAAGGGATCATGTGTCCTACAATTCAGGGTTTCAATAAGCATCAGCAGCCGTCAGTATCGCTTGTTATTTGAACATTTTTGAGGGCTGGAAGTTGGTGGAAATAATGCTTTAAGAAAAAATATAATAGCCATATAAATTAACTTTAGGTGCTGTCTTCTTTCAGAATATCTCTGTCAACTTAAGTTCTTATTTTTAACCCTGCTATTCTCAGCCTCCATTAATAGCTACTGTACAATTTATGAAGATGTAGTAAAATAATTTATATTGGATAAACTATATCTGATTGTTGTATTGCCAGTTTTCACCTGATGTCATGGCAACCTTGATGGTGTACAGTACTTACTTTGAACAAAGCTATTTGGTTTGTCTATTGTCCAATGTGTCTTGTTGCATTGGATTGTTTGTAAACCAGGAATAACAGCGTACTGAATTTAAATTTGCATTTTTTCAGGTGATCAGAGTCTGGTAAAACCCACTATCATTGAAGCTGCTAGAAATGGTAAATTACTCCATAAGGCCAGACCAAGTAGATTTTTGAAGCACAGGCTTTTGTTGAAGTTTGTTAATGGGATGGGTCAGTCAAGGAAAAAATACAACAATATATTTGATACACTGGGATATTGTGCTAAACACTATAGTAATTGTGAAAGCAGTAATTGGTGAACGAATATATACAAGCTGATTTTTAAACACCTTAATTTATCTTCGTTTGTTTAAGAAATGGTATTTCTTTTTATTCATCTTGAAACAGGCTTTGTTGAGTCCATGCTTTTAAAGATTAAACTGGTCTGGCCTTGAAAAACTAATTAATAAATGTAAACTCATCGAAAGTAAATGAGAGAAATTGCATTCTGATGCCTTCTGATAGGCTACGCCTGTCTTGGTTTAATATATAATACTTCTTTTAAGTCCAGAAGATGTTATTCTGAGTAGTTGCTGGTAACGCAATAGGTAATGATTTTTTCCTCATAATAATTATGTTTTATTATTACATAGTATGTTATTAATAACTTTAATTTTTATAGTTAAGATTAAAGTAAAGTTATTTATTAATACAAATTCTCCAAAGGTTTTTGAGGAATATTGTTCATCTACAGGGTAAAGCTATCTAGAAGCTGCTTTGACGGTTGTGCTTGATTATGTTATAATCGAAAATGTCTTTTTACTTTTGTTGCTTTGGTTGTATTTGCAATAGGAGATCTTGAAAGTGTGAAAGACTTACTGGACCACAATGCATCTGATGTCTTGGAAACAGGTTGGTTGTGCTAAGACCCTTCACTTTTGTCTTTAGTTAATTATCTTTGGTTGTTGCGAAAACTAAGACCTAAGACCTAGTACTTGAAAGTACTAAGACCCGAAAACTAAGACCCGAAACCTAAGACTTGAAACCTAAGACCCGAAAACTAAGATCCGAAAACTAAGACCCGAAACCTAAGACCCAAAAACTAAGACCCGAAAACTAAGACCTGAAACCTAAGACCTGAAAACTAAGACCCGAAAACTAAGACCCGAAAACTAAGACCCAAAAACTAAGACCCAAAAACTAAGACCCGAAAACTAAGACCCGAAAACTAAGACCCGAAAACTAAGACCCGAAAACTAAGACCCAAAAACTAAGACCCAAAAACTAAGACCCAAAAACTAAGACCCGAAAACTAAGACCCGAAACCTAAGACCCGAAAACTAAAACCTAAGACTCGAAAACTAAGACCCGAAAACTAAGACCCGAAAACTAAGACCCGAAACCTAAGACCCGAAAACTAAAACCTAAGACTCGAAAACTAAGACTCGAAACCTAAGACCCGAAAACTAAGACCCAAAAACTAAGAACCCTTATTTTCTTTATTTTTACCCTTCAGTTCGTCATTTTTCCAACCTCCAACCTCCCGCGTACATCTATAACTCAACAGTGTACAGTATGGCGTTTACCATTTGTTAAGTATCTTCTTAATCTTAGTAAATTTTAAAGTAATTGCAAAGAAACCTAAGACCCGAAACCTAAGACCCGAAAACTAAGACCCGAAACCTAAGACCCGAAACCTAAGACCCGAAAACTAAGACCCGAAAACTAAGACCCGAAAACTAGGACCCGAAAACTAAGACCCGAAAACTATGACCCCTTATTTTCTTTATTTTTTCCTTTCAGTTCGTCATTTTTCCAACCCCCAACCTCCCGCGTACATCTATAACTCAAGAGTGTACGCTATGGCGTTTACCATTTGTTAAGTATCTTCTTAGTAAATTTTAAAGTAATTGCAAAGAAAGAAACTGAAAAAATTGTTTTGAAATCCTTGTTTTAAAAACGAACAAACCCATAAAACAGAATATCTACCACTACGGTACAACGTTTTCACTTAACAGATTGAACTGATTTGTTTCAGTAAACATCTAGTATTTTTGTGTGGCTTACACGAAGAGTGTAGCCTCACTATGCTACGATCGTTTTTTTTTCGGGGGAAGAAGATTTTAAATCGAGTTGTTAAAGTGTGTTCAAAAACGCTACAGCCGTTAAACTATCTTCTATTGGAAAAAAAGCTGTTTCCTCTCGGTGGTAATTGTCCAGGCTTCTCTGTGAGCTTTGGTTTGCGATCACAAAGTTATAATTACGGCAATTTTGCTTTGCCGAACGCGAGAACTGAATTTAGCTTAATCCTAAAATCTCTTTTAACCTTTATAGGGTTAAATCAAACACTTGAGTCCGAAGTTATGAAGCAAAATGCGAATCTAAATCAACACAACTTAGCTTTCTCTTAGTACACTGACACCAACACTTAACGTCGTCTAACGTCATCATAACAGTAACTGCCACAAAACAGCTTTCTTACTGTCTGGTGTGTCATTTCAGTCCTTCCGGGTAATCCTGCCATTAGAAATAATTTCATGTAACTTTCGCTGCGGGACGAACAAGTAAATAAAAGGAAAAGTAACTGATCTCTGCATATAGTCAATGGACTCTGTCGATGGTTTAAATATTTTTCCTTAATTGCTTTAAAAAAAACTGAAACACGAGCCAAAAATTATGGATAAAAGATAATAACGATGTATTCCGCCTTCAGTTTTTATAGAGTTGAATGTCAGGCTTCTTTAAAACTCTTGGACAATGAAGCTAAGTGACATTAACAAAAAATTATTTTCAATTGCTCTGGGATCTGTTTTTTTGCTATTGCTACCAGAACCTTCATTGCCAGACACAACTAATAGCAACTCATCCCTTAAATCATTGACATCAATGATATCAACGAGTAATTGATGGCTAATCAGTTGATTAATTATTGATTATTGCCGAGTACCAATGAGTTATCGATGACTAATCTAAAGGTCGTAACATTATCAGGCTTTGGTTAATCATCGATAACTCATTGATAATCGCCAATAATCAGTTGATTACCAATCGATTACTCATTGACGTCATTGATGTTGTTGATCATCGATATTCGTTATGTCTGGCCATTACGAATCTTAAGCTTCTTCATAGTAGTTGTAATTCATAGTAATCTACACAACAGTCTGCCTCACAACACCCTCTATATTTTCTCAAAAT
>JAOTRI020139724.1:0-10819 GCA_028564885.2 Zoanthus sanctaehelenae
ACAAATTTTGAGCAATAGAAGGGGCGCTTATTACAAATGTTGAGCCATAGGAGGGGCGCTTATTACAAATTTTGAGCTATAGGAGGGGGGACTTATTAAACATTTTGAGCCATAGGAGGGGGACTTATTAAACATTTTGAGCCATAGGAGGGGCACTTATTACAAATTTTGAGCAATAGAAGGGGCGCTTATTACAAATGTTGAGCCATAGGAGGGGCGCTTATTACAAATTTTGAGCCATAGGAGAAGCGCTAACTCGAAGTGGGGCGCTTATTTGAAGCTGGATGCAAATTAATACTCGAGTACTTACCGTAAGTCATTCCGAAGAAGCAAAAGATGAAGTTTACATTGCTTGGAAAATAAGCTAACGGTCTCATTTTTAGATCTTAATGTTATTTTTTTCCCAAAGTGAAGATGCCACGTTGGATATAGGAATAGAACTCGTTATTTTTGTATTCTTGCATTTGCAGGTTTATAAAGACTTGAACTAACGTTAACCACCCTAACTCTATTGCGTTGTTTGTCCAGAACCTACATGTATATATGCGCACAACCAAACCAAGGTGAATGAGCAGAATTAGGGTGGTTTTTGCTTTCAACAATTTTGAATTCTTTAATAACCTCAGCAGAGTAAAAAGTATTGTTAGTCGTGGACTGACATGTAGCTACAGCAATAAAATTCTTGCCTTTCAGGCGAGTGATATAGAACAAACGCTTCTTTCAGAAATAACCTCAGCAGAGGTTTGATGTAGAACAAACGTATCTTTCAGTAATAACCTCAGCAGAGTAAAAAAGTAGTTAGTCATGGACTGACATGTAGCTACAGCAATAAAATCAGTCTTAATTGCCTTTCAGGCGAGTATATAGAACAAACGCATCTTTCAGTAATAACCTCAGCAGATTAAAAAAATAGTTAGTCATGGACTGATAACTAACTAACTAATAAGAAATAGGTAACCATGGACTACATGTAGCTACAACAATAAAATTCTTGTCTTTGGCGAATGATATAGAACAACGCTTTTGTCAGTAATCTGTTTTGATTTTCAAAATGACCGTATTCTTGGGAATCCCGCATGTATGAATTCCTATAGCTCGATGCCCGTCTACTTCTATATCCTGTAGTTGTTAGTTCATTCCTTCACCCCATTGTTGTTATAGCAACTGAATAAGTTACAGGGATAATTTGTCACAAAATCTTTGTTTCAGGTGGCTTTGGAAACTGGTCTGATGAAGGGTGCAAGTTCGTGGGGATGGAGGCAGAACGCGTGACATGTAGTTGTAATCACATGACACATTTTGCGGTGTTGTTCTCAGTTCACGGAGCAAAAGTTGAATCAATAGAAAAGGAGCACATCAAGGCTTTAACAATCATCAGTTACATTGGGTGTGGAATTTCCCTCGTCGGTTTATCGCTCACTCTGATGACCTATTGCCTGTTTAGGTAACGTAGCCACCTTCGACAGATTCAAAAATTATTTTTGCGTACCTTTATATCATAGCGTAAAAAAGGCGTAAAGATCGCTCAAACATTAATGCATCTTTACGTCACCACGTAAAAGTGCGTAAAGACGACAGCGAAAAGAAGCGTAAACATGATTTCAACCTGACGCAAACTATACGAGCAGCGTAAAGAAGCACTTTACACTGTCAGTACAAGCTTCCATAAAAGTTCGGTTTACGTAACCTTTACGCCAATAGTAAAGTATCGTAAAGATGGAATTTACGTCTGGCGTAAAGACAACGGGTTTTTATTTGATTTTTGGTGCATTTACGCAGCCTTTAAGGATCCATGTAAAGACTGTGTAAATGCTATCTTTACGAAAAAAATTAAAAACAGCTTACAGATACGTAAGGTAATATTTAGGCTGCATTTACGGAATCATTACGGTTCCGTAAAGATATATTTTTTGTGCTGTGATATAACGCAGTTGTGTATTGGATTTTAAAAATACCAAGTAACTCATCTAATCCTTTATCGAAAGCTTGAAACCTGTCGATTATCACCGTAAGAAGCTTTTAAAGCCCCGCGCAAACGGTTTTAACATTTGTTTCAACATCCATTTAATTTTATCGAACAGCAATGTTGAAACCATTTGCCACCCCCTTTTTAACATGTTGAAACATGTTGAAACGATGTCTAAACGATGCGGAAAAAGTTTAAAAGGTTTTAAACTTTGCTTCAACATTCGTTCAATTTTTCTTTTGTTCTCAAAAATGTTGATGGTGGTTGAAACCGTTTGCGCGGGGCTTTCAACATTATCCTACACACGCATGCGCAATATCTGTGTTTCTCGACACGCGGTTATACTAAAATAAGGAACAGAAATTTTAGCTAAAATGGCGTCAGTGCTTTAAATGTGTACGAGAAGACTCAAATAGAAGAAACACAAGATGAATTTGGAGAAGATGAGCACATCGAAGGGGTTGCCAGCAAGAAAACAACTGCAGAAAAGAAAAAGTTAAAACAAGCCAAGAAGTGGATAACGGTGAAGTTTCCCGTTTGATTGACGAATAATTCGAAAAACGTCACTGTCTATGGGATGTTTTTGAAAAAGAATATTACAATCGAGAAAGGAGGGAAGCAGCATATACAGAGCTTCTTGAAATATTAAATATTTGCAAATATAAGATCAAATCAAAAATAGCAGGGCTTGGGACGCAACTCCGTCGTGAAATCTGGCGTGATCCACAGTTCACGAAATGCAAATGGCGCCAAAATCAGTACAGCCGGCCGGACGTCGCATCCTGGTACTCAATACCAGACCTCTCACGCAATTTTGTCGAAATAAAATCGAAACAAATGTTGAAACCGTTTGCCCACCCAGTGTTTAGCGTTTTTCAACATTCTTAAACATTGTTCGATAAAATCAATAATAATTAACGATTTTTTTATTGCTCCTAATCTTTAAGCTCAAAAGCTTTACAAACAAATTCCATCTTAAATTTGATCCCGCACCAAATAATTCAAGCTGTACGGCCATGCTGGTATTTGACAATGGTCGTAAAACCAAAACCTGTCACCAGTAAGATGTAAGGCATTAAAGCCTTACTTAAGCTCATCTTCTCTATATTATTTTTCGTAAATTGATTTAAGCTTAGAATAATTTATAATATATATAAACACATGCGGAGACAAAGAACTCAGAAAAATCTGAGCTCCAGATGGGAATCGAACCTATGACCTTCCGTATACTAGTCGGACGCTCTACCACTGAGCCACGGGAACTCATACCCATGGTTCTTCATTATCTGCTTGGATTTAAATATTTTAGCCCTTACAAGGACTATCTTGAGTTTTTACTGGAAGGGCGAACATGGATGTTTGCTACACTATATATTACATCACAGGGGATCTCAATAATCAAATCAATTTTGAAACGAAAGGAAAACACAATATAAAATGTTAAAAACAGCATAAATAATGTGAATCACACCAGTGTTTGAATGAATTGTTTCACCCAGAGTAAAATCGACTGTACGTGACTGAAACTTACCTTCGATATCAAAACCATAATCCTCACAGATATTACTAAATCCCCGAGTTATTACTTTCTATAGAAATTTTCTCTCTTAGAAGGGTTTCAACCTCCCCGCAATCAACAACACTCCGCCATGTTGTTTCGTTAGTAAATGCCCGAACAGCCTCGATTTGGTGCAGTGGCGGATCGTGAAATCAGGGTTTTATTATTTAAATAAACATGCATATCTAATTTATTTAAACAGAGGAAATCATTCTGTGACTTAAACAAATGCAAATCAAAATTATTTGTTTTATAAGACTGACGTAAAACAAAGCTCATCAGTGAAAGCGTGTCAAAACTGTGCTGCATGCCAAAGTTCACATATACTCAGGGTTTACTCGGTGTAAGAACCTGTGAAGTTCACGAGTGACGTAGAACAAAGAAAACAATAAAGTCAAAACAGTAGATAGAACGAACATAATAGTGACAAAACAAAGAAAAAACTTTACAGGTTCTTACACCGAGGATCAGTCCATTTTTATTGCATAAGATCGAGTAGCTAATGTGCTAACCCGTGACCAAACCTTAACCATTTAACAACAACATCGTTTATTTTATATGCATGTCTAAATTTTATAAGAAATAATTTCACTTATGCTTTGTTTGGTGCTGGTTGGCTGGAAACGGACCTGAACTAGCCAGGCAACCAGGATTCTGGAGAACTGAATGCTAAATTAAACAAACCTATTTTTCTTTTAATCTATTTGTGTAGTAGATTAACTCAGTGAATTTTCTTTCTTAATTAGTCAGATAACATTGAGAAATGAAATACAGAATCAAAGAAAAATTCTAAAGAAAAGGTTTGGTACCGTGGTCGCAAATTTGATTGTCAGCGGTGTGATATGACGTAGTTGCGTATTCAGACCATGTATATGACAGTTTGCTTCTAAATTTTGATATTTTGGGGGCAATATTATTGAATATATAGGTTTTGCGAATGTTTTAATCTTTATCACCAGTCAAAAGCCACACAGTATCCAAGTTTTTTTCTTGTTTTAATTTTCTAAATTGTAACCTACGTTATAAATAACCGCTAAAATTATAGAAAAATTCACTGCCTGACGAGTGAATTCCACGTTAAATTTCACGCGAAAAACCACTATCGCACTCATTGCTTCGCGATTCGTGAGATATCGGTTTTCAAGTGAAATTTAATGTGGAATTCATTCGTCAGGCAGTGAATTTTTCTTGAATCGCATAGCTAACGGTTAAGTCGCATAATGAATAAACTACGTATGTACAATTCCAACTCGTTGTCCATGAGGCTGACAGATCTAACCGTGTGAGTATGAGTGGTTTCCTCAAATTTTCTAAAAATTCAAATTTTAGTTCAAAATTTGGCAGACATTCTTTCAATATGTTTGTTCATTTTCAAAGGTGATATTTTCGTAACACGAGTTGCATTTTGTTTTCACGATAGCAACAATTTTTTCTTGCGAATCCCGTCAGCAATATCGCTTCATGCACAAGTGAGATACCACACGAAATACCCTCAGAGTAGCCAATCAGAGCGCGATTCCACGCTAAATACCCTCAGAGTAGCCAATCAGAGCGCGATTCTACATAATATTACTGCGCTGCCGATCAATCGTTGTACATTCATTACAAAACAAATTATTTTTGAGAACAGCTCGGTTACCAGCATATAAAATTTTGCTGGTGGTTTTTTTAAATAACTGTCGAAAACCTCGTCCGCCGGTGGTCGGTTATTGTGGAATTTGTACATGAAGACTATTTTAATTTGAATTCTATATTTTGATAAAACCAAAGAAGCCTTATCTTTGATAAACGCAAACAATCTCAACTAAAACACTCGGTAATGGGGAGATGATTCAGGAAATGCTTTTAAGACCATCCAGTGTAGAACAGGGTGCATAAATCACAATTGCTTTGTTTAGAACAAAGTTTTTAAATATTTTTCCTTGTACAACTGCTTAGTACAGGGTGCAACAATTCTTCACGGATGAGAAGTGTTTGATTGGGTTTTGATTTAAATGAATTAATTTTTGGGTTTCCCTGACCCGATTTTTGTTTAGATTTTTTTAAAAAAAAGTGGTCGTTTTCTAAAGTACGCAAAGGACGAGTTTAAATCACTTATTTAGAACAGGGTATATATCCAAATGAAGCCATTTCTATTTTAATTTTCCCGGGATCAGGTTTGTGAAAGTCGAGCGACATGCCCCTACTCAAAATGCCGAAACCATTTTAATATCACCGGAGTCTGTTAAGGCGCTGACACACGGTGCAACATTTCATGCAACATTGCGCGCAACAAATGTTTTGAAGATGGACACACGATGCAATATTTCATGCAACATTGTGCGCAACAAATTTATTTAAGCGTGTGTCCACCGATTAGTTTTGTTGCATGCAACAAAATCGCGCTCTATTCTTGTACCATTGCACGAAAAAAAAGTTTTCTTATCAAAGGAATTCTTGTTGAATGCCGTTTTGATTGTTGTAAAGTTGAATGGATAAGCACGCCACGCTATCACGAGAAATGTTGCGCGATTTTGTTGCACCGTGTGTCCAACTCCAAAATATTTGTTGCGCGCAATGTTGCATGAAATGTTGCATCGTGTGTCTGTGCCTTTACATGACATACAAATGTAAAATAAAAGGTTTGTATTTGTTTTTCTTTCAAAAAAATATTGTATGTGTAAAACATGGTCACGGATCAGGCTGACTGTATTCAGTCTTGCTGATTAAGTCTAGTAATATAATACTACATGACTTTCCAATTCCAAGCAGATGTGTTTTGCTTTTAGCGAAAAATGAATTCTTGAATCGTGGAACAACTTTGTATACATGTTCTTTTTCTTATTTTGTAGTAATCTCCGCAAGACTAGTGCCCAGCCCATCCTCATGAATTTCTGCTTGTCTTTAATGCTGCTGCTGATTGTGTTTATGGTGGGCTCAGGTAAAAGAGAGAACGAGTACGTGTGCCATACGGTAGCAATCCTTCTTCATTATTTCCTGTTGACGACAGTCACGTGGATGGCAGTGGAGGGTTATCAAATGTATTTAGCTTTTATTCAAGTGATGGCGACCTACACGCGGCACTTTATCTTAAAGTGTTCCCTCATAGCGTGGGGTGTACCCGCGATCATTGTCACTTCAACAGCGTTAGGTGCCAAGGTGGCTGGTGTACCTCAGGATTTATATATAAACCCCGAATAGTAAGTAATCAGTTTCTAAGATTTTTAATACAAAATTACGATTTCTAGGTAAAATTTTTGTATTGGGGCATACTATTATATAATGATACAAACCGAACCTTACCCAGACCCTAAATTCTATACTTTATAGGCGATGAGCTACTGGCATAAAAAAGCAAGCCCCAGTACGGAAAAGGGCGGACGTGGTTGGCGCAGTTACATGGTAATAGTTTCAGCCCGGGCTGATATTTTGTCCCGCCCACCGGGCTGAACTTTTGTTGCGATTACATGGCAGATTTCAGCCCGGAAAACTTGCCGCCACCCTTGTTTACTTTGAACACACAATCGATGCGCATGCCCAAGTCCATATTTCAGCCATGGTTGGTAAAAGATGGCAATTACAAGAGTTTTTTAGCCCGTTTTCCAGGGCTGAAAGTTGCAGCCCGGTTGCCTCAAACCGGGCTAACATTTTCAGCAGGACAAGATTTCAGCCCGGGCTAAATCTTTGATCATGTAATCGCAATTGTTTAAAACGAGGCATTGCTTCAGAGAACCGGGTTGAAACTCGCCATGTAATCCGCTCCAAAGATCTCTGCGTTGCAGCTACAAGGTACCCAGTTCAATCCCACCAGTTGGAATATTAACGTTACCTTCTTTTCTGCCGACGCCATCCTCCTGGAATAGGTAAATGAGTACCAGCGTTTGCTGGGATCTAACCTGCGATGGATTAGTGTCCCGTCCAGGGGGAGTCAATGATTCTAATCCGATTAACACTAAAGAAACCGCAGCTTAGCGCCGGCTTTATGGGCCACTAAGCTCGTAAAGGATTTAGCTTTTAGCTAGCACGGGAATTATCCTTATCCTTTTATGATATAAGCAACACGTAACCCTTGTGAGAATGTAAATCGTATGATTTAACGAAGCAAGGTATTTAATAAAGCGAAAATCATTTATAGAAGTGAACACATGGTAGGTATCCTAATGGTAAATAGTAACTGTTTTGCTGTGTATTCCCCGCAGCATATTTATAGTTTAATGTCTGTTCAGATATCTACTGATATGTGACACATTCAAAGGAAACGTTCTGGGAGCGAGATTGATGACTCGTGCGTGATAAAAGTAAATCAATTACAGCTTAGGCTCGGTTCGATTGTGGTAGTACAACTGGCAAAGTATGCAAGTAGCATTGCTGTGTTGCATTGCATCGTTGTGTTATTCTTCCTTGAATGCAGTTTAGTTTGTGGTGTATTGTTTTGAATTCTAAAGTGTTGTACTTCTTAGCCTGTGTTATGTTTTTCTGATGTACTGCTGCAACAAAACGTTTTTGTTGTGTATATTGTATTTTTTTTATGTATTTTCAGAATTACATGTGTTGCGTTGCAGTTAACTGTATTGTGTTGTTCTGCGTTGTGTTTGTAATGTGCAATGTGTCTTTCCTGATGTAGGGCATGCGCTAATGTATCATTTTTGTTTTGTACGCAGCCCAATGGCATTAAAAATTAGCTTTGTGCTTGTGTTAGTGCAGTGTTATATTTTTAATGTATTTCATAACATTGTATTGTATTATATGCTAGCTGTGCAGCGTTGTCTTTGTATATAAGTTGTTATTTTTTGTTTCTGCTGTATTGCGTTGCTGTCTCAGTTTATTTTTAGTAATATATTGTATTTTCGTAGGCTTTTATTTGTATTTCCACAATAATTAAAACTAATATATTGGTTTTGCGCATGCTGTATCAAGCTTCTGTTGCAGTCTTGTGTTTTTTTTTTCTGCAGTATTGCAGTTCTGTTTTGTGTTTGTGAAGCAGAGAAGTGAAATGTTATGTTTTTGCGTTGTGTTGCGCTTATTATGTTTTGCGTTTTTGTAATTGTGGTAAAATGGATTATGTTACTATTGTTGATTGTTAATCTTGTTACTATGTGTGGGTCATTATTGCAGAGTTATTTTGTTTCGCTTTAGTTTGTATTTGCATCGTAAATTAAAGAACATTCAACTGATTTGTTGATAACAAATGATTCTATTTATAATGCGACTGTCAAGTCCATTGGACACACTATGGAAAGTTCAGTTTGTATGTACAATTTGATTTTAGAACATGTATAGACGTTTTTCGCGCGCTTTTGTAAAACGTGAGCGTGCGTCTATATAACCGGGCATCTGGGAAGTTATTGTACGCTAGTTTTTTTCGACATAAACTCCATCTTTTTTTTAACTTTCAATTTTCTTTTTATCATGGAAGACGACATATTATTCCAAGAGTTATCAAATTTGATATTTAAGTTTAATTTTCAAGATAAATTCAGAACTTTAATGAAGTTTGCGAAGAGGTGAGGTTTGCATCTGTGACGGACGCGGAAAAGGAAAACATTTTAGAGAAACTCAAATGTTCTAAAAGAAATAATTCATGCGTAGCGTGTGTTTATCGTGTTATGGATGCACTTAGGAAGCTGGTAGCAAACGTTTCGTTCGTGCTTTTCCAACGTCCCGCGTGCATTAACACGATAGATGCACGCTACGCATGAGTTATTTCTTTTAGAACATAGCCTAGAATATTAAAACTAATTATTAAGTATATATGTCTTTATTGGAAATCCATTGATGTAAACTAAATGTTTTCAAGGTGCCAAAAATATCAATAACGTTGCTGTTGCTGCGTAAAAGATTGTTCAATGTATATTGTCTGTTCAATGAGGCTTATATTAACTATAGCGTGTTTTCCTTTCGTAGCTGCGTTCTCACAGGAATTCCGCTGTATGCTGCAGTCTTCGCTCCAGTTCTATTGATCTTAACAGGGAACTTCATCATTTTTGGTGTGGTTATTTATTCCATGGCGCAATCACGTGCTTTCGTATCAGAACAAATGCGAAGGACATCCTACCAACGTGTTCGCGTGGCTGTTGCAATTCTTGTCCTTTTGGGTCTGACGTGGGTGTTTGGCTTCCTGGCCCTTGGTTCTGCCCGCTTAGTGTTTGAGTATTTGTTCTGCATTTTTAACTCTCTTCAAGGATTTTTTATATTTGTGTTCCACTGCCTGAGACAGAAGGACGCTCAGAGGCAATGGATAGCATTGTTTAAAGGCAAAGGAACATCGTACAAACCAACTAAACCAGACAAGCAGGGTAAATGTAGTGTACCAGGCTTTTTTTCCCAATCCAACGCCAATATCGGCGCAGTTAGCTGGAGGCGACAACACACAGAAACATCAAGTGTAATAGAAAGCACCGTTGGGGATAGTCCGAAAAGAAACTCCGTTTTAAAGATATTTTTTGCGCCTTCACCACCATAAGTGTATCACAGTTTTCATACTTAAATCCTCTCAACCGGACGTAAATTGAGATGAAACAATAAAGTTTGATCCAGAAAAAGGCAAGAAGTGAATGGTCAGTCAGCTGCAGAATCTGGGTGTTTTTTTAAAGGGAGTGGTGCTGGGAAAGACTCTTTAATAAAGCCGCTGGGATTGAATCCAAGACAAAGGCAACGATCCCACAATGCCGTGTATTAGTTTTGTTTGTTTGTTGCTGAACAATGAGTTGGTTCGAGTTGTTGTGATCTTCACTTTTAAATCTCTCTTTGAACGTCGAACATGAATATCCAGTCTCTAATCAACGCCACTATTACCTCTTTTTTCAACAGAACTTTAAGCTTCTGCATTGGTAAATGCGCAAAGATAATTAAATCACGGCATTTGTACGGGCCAATTGAGACCTTGGATTTTTAATTTTTTTTCTCAACTAATTTTTAAAAACAACACATCTTACTTAATATAAACGTATTTTTATAAAGACAATCAGAGTGCAACATGACTGGCTAAAACTAAGTGCGATTTTATGATCGTCTTATCTCGGCTTAAACCAAAGGTCGTTTGAAATTGTCATGAAAACATCGCCCTTTTCTAGGTGTTATACCCTTCACACCTTTATTAAAAGGCACCATTCCGATTCTCGTGAATTCTTTGCTCGCAAAACGTTTAATCTAGTGCGTTTAAACTTGTAGTATCATGATAATCATTGTCAATAATACAGGTAACTAACATTTCATATACACTCTTTTTTTTTATAAGACACGTCTTATTTTTGGGCCGAGGCTGAACGTTCTTAAATATTTTGGGGATTTCAGCCTCAAATGTTCTTAATATAAAC
>JAOTRI020139735.1:0-10817 GCA_028564885.2 Zoanthus sanctaehelenae
AAAATTTGTTAACGCCGTAAATAGTACCGGGGAGGGGGGGGGGGGGTGGGATGACCAATTCCACAAACGATGTTGTGATCTTCCTATCTTCTGAGAATTTTAGATTGTGCCAGGTTTTCTCAGACAGACCTTCTTAAAACTAAACGCTTGGCCGAGAATCAAATATTTATGAGACTTTCTTTTCTGCCTAAGCTATCTAAACCAAGTAAGCTTTCGATCCCTCCAGGATAATGGAGTACCAGCGACTGCTGGAAGCTACAGTATAAGCTGCATTAGACTAATGTCACTCTCATCTAGTTAACAATAAAAATACCAAAGATAACAACCGGCTCCATGGACCACCTGGTTCGAAAAGAACTTAGCTTTGCTTTCATATCTTAAAGTTATTCTAAGTTATTCTAAATAAGAGTAAGTTAGAATAACTTTAAGATATTCTAAATAAGAGTAAGTTAGAATATCTTAAAGTTATTCTAACTTACTCTTATTTGTCATTTAAGTGCTAAAATTTAAAAACTTTAGGTTGAAGGCTGAAAGCTTACAATGCAAGTTTTAGTTAACTGTTAACCAATCATTAAGCAAACCTTAATTTGGTCCAGTTGTTCATTATCTTGATCATCAACATCAATTTGCTTTACAAACACCACACTTGATGATGGTCTATGGCTAGCCACAAACAGTTTGGAGAATCCATAGTTACTTTTCCCTTTGGAAATTAGGTAACAGTATATTAACTAGATTTATTGGATAAAAAAGAATGATAATAACATCGGCTGTTGTGCCACCCTCTAACAAAATTAATGACAAGCTAGCCATGGAGGAGCCACAGACTACCTTATCATATAGCAGATTTAATCACGTTATACGTTACTGAGAGCAGAGCATACAATGACTTGATCTTATGAAGATGACAAGGACAATAAGATTGATCAGGAGAAATAAAACTAGAGAGAGATAACCAGGATGGTGACAATGAGAATGATAAGTAGAGGTTGAGTAAGGTTGGTGATGATAATCAGAATGAAGGATGATAAAGATGAGGACAGTGAAATTGAGGGTAAGAAGAGGAAGAAAAGTAATGATGACGACGATAATTAGAATGAGTACGTGGGCAGTGAGAATAATGACAATGATAATTAAAAGGAGAAAAGGAAGATGATAATCAGAATGGGAATGAGAGGGAAAATGAAAATGATTAGAATGAGGACAATGAGAATGATAAGAGGGAGAGGGATGAAGATGATAATTTGAATGAAGATAAGGTAATGAGAATGATGATGATAAAAATAAATAAACAACTTTAGCATTTATATAGCGCCCTTTCCATATGGATATAATCAAAGGCGCTTTACAATGATCAGTAAACAAAGTTTGACAGTTGAGGGTCTTAGATAGTCCGCTAGAGTGGCTCACATATAATATCATCAAGAAATGTCCTCAGACGACCATAACTCTTTTTGACGTGGGTTCTTTTATGTCCCCCGATAGAGGATCAAGAGACTGGACCTATTGTTTAACGTCCTTATCTGAGAAGACGTGAAAGTCTAACCATTTGCAGATGTTAGAGCAAAGGCAGCACCTTCTCTTCAGTTATTTTAAGACCCTGAGCGAGCTTCCGGCCAGGAATCGAACCCCGTGCTCCCACTGGCACCTTACCAACTAGGCTAACCAGGCAGTGGCTAGTAATCCTGCTCTATGATGATGAGTAGTAGTAGTAGTAGTAGTAGTAGTAGTGGTAGTAGTAGTAGTAGTAGTAGTAGTAGTATCAGCAGCAGCAGTAGTAGTAGTAGTAGTAGCAGTAGTAGTAGTAGTATATTCATGTAACACAAATGAGCAAAAGTTCGTTTCAACGTGTACGTGCTAATTAATTACAAAATATAAATAGATAAAAAAAAGTTAACATACAATAATGTAAGAAAAACCAATATCAAAAAGACAATAAACTGTATTAAGACCATTGACTAATTGCAACTAGCAGTCTCTTGAGCAAAAGTTTGTTTCGAGATTGATCAGGTCTGATATGCATTTTATAAATTCGTTCAATGATTGACAAAATCTAGCATGGTCAGGTAGGTTATTGCAGAGTCGGGCAGTAACAGAGGTAAACGAGTTGTGAAGGAATCTAGAATTGTAGGGAGGTTGTTCAAGCTTATGGTGATCTCTCAAATTGTACTGTGACTTACGAAGTTAAAACAATTTTTAAGATAAATAGGACCCTTAATATCTACTAATCTAAGTAATTCATAATAAGGTGTGGACTTTGCAACATTCAATAAGGTTTTTATGGCATATTGGTTAGTGATTTCAAGTTTCTGAGAAAGTCCAGGAGTAAGACCAACTAAAAACGGCGAACAGTATTCCAAGTGTGGAATGATGAAGGCTTTGTAAATCTTGATCATAACATCCTGTGGTATGAATTTACGAACACGCCTTAGAGCAGCATCTTTGCTGTTGACCTTTTTGCATGATTCCTTGACATGAGACTTGAAGGTTAGTAAACTGTTTATGGTGAGCCCAAGAAGCTTTAGGTCAGACACTTGATCAAGAGGAGGACTGTTTGGCTCAGTATGAAACTGGAAGGAGGAGGGGCTGGTACCAAGAGGCAGCACCTTGGGCTTGGAGTTGTTCACAGTCATAACGTTGTATTGTTCAAATGTTTTTTCACGTAAAGCACATGTTGAGATATTTTCGTTTATGTTTGTTTTCAAACAGTGAAACAAGAGCACGAGTGGTTGCACAGCACAGTTCTGCCGTCCTCACGCTATAATAAGCGAGGACGTGAAGCTTGCGATGGGGCGGGTCTAACACGCAGGTCAAAGGTCACCGGTAACAGCTTAAAGGTGCCTGGCAGCATTATCAACAGCAACAATAACATTTCATTTGCACTTGGGCTTGCAACAATTTTTACAATAATACGTTCAAAATCTCTAAGATTGAGTGGAGGCCACCTGTAGTAACCATAAGGGCTATTTGAGAACAGGTGGCCTGCATAGAGGACGAACTACAAAGATTAATGGTCATGCGAAAAAAATATCGACTGATGTTCTTACCTGGAATCGAACAAAATACTTTTTACATCGAAGCATGTTGAGAAAGCGATAGAGGTAGCCATCTTTATGCAAATCATTTTATGAAAGATACTGTGTCTATCGCTCTTGTTTATACGCCACACTAAATAATAAACTCGTGATGTAGCTTTAAGCCGTTCGTTCAACACTATATATATATTGGATGAAAAACAGCAATAAGATAATTCTCAAAACTAATCAAGATTATAAAATAATATTCATAGTTTATCCCCTAAATTTTAAGAGAACTTTTTCCAAGTACAGTCATCGTCAATGATGACAAGTTGTTTCAGTTCCGAGAGTCGAACAAAATGTATTTTTATAACAAAGCACACTAAAAGTGCGTCGCATGCTTTATTATCCTTACCCGGTGGTGCAATTAAACGTCAATAAATATGTTCAATATGCAATTTACTTAAACAACAAAATAGAAACATTTGTTCCTATTTATCACGTTGTCAGATCAATCATTGTGAGTTTTTTTGACATATATTTTAATTCCCTTTAGTACATACAAGTTTGGGCCAGATTTAAACGATATTTCGACTGTAAATATCTAAATGTGTAAATATGACCCAGACTTTTATCACGTTTTCAGATTATTCATTGCAGTCTTTTTGACATATATTTTAATTTTCTAAAGAATTTTCGACTTATCACGATCGTATGATTCAACGTTGCCAAGTGTATATAAAATTGATCGTACATTTTTTTTGCAGCGATTTATTGACGTATATACTAAAGGAAATTTATAAAAAATAGAGTTAATGAGGTATGAGATGAAAAGAGGATCTTATATTCGCCCAATTCCTTTCAAAGAAGTGAATTTTTTTTGTACTGGAATATTAATATTTTTAGTATTTTTGTATTGCATTTGTGGGCGACCGTAGTTTTCATTATAATTGCCGAAAACAGTTCATTTCCAATTCCAAACCTAGGAAACTTTACTCAGTTAGTGAAAAAATATTTCACAGTTTAAACACAATACAGAGATTGCTATGTAACAAGTTTAGTACGTTGCTCGATGTTTTCAGTTAAAAATCATGCATTCATTAAAAGGTAAAATTTACCTCAAACTCTTGGCACAATTCTCCGTTTCGAAAATTAGTATTTTCAAACAACTCTTATCAATTCGAGATGAGTAGCATTTTATGAAACGTCTCACAAACTGACTAATTAAAAGAGTTTCTACAAGCAACTAAAGGAGATCACAATTGATGGACCTTCTTCACATAGTTTTATATCTTAGATATAATATATAATCCTCAGAGCAGGTCTAAATTGTAAGGAAGTTTAAAGTTAATTGCTTTTATCCTTTACTGAGACGCTCAAAAACTCGAAATGTGACCCGATTAATTTGTTTGCAATTTTAAAAGCAAAATCAATTTTTTTTCTGTCCCGATTCAGTGTTAACCGGCAACGTCACTAACAAGTGACAAGACTTCTACACTCTTTATGATAAAGTCAGGCAAGCACAAACACATGCAGAAAGTTGGGCTGTATATCATGTGATTAGCTAATCATTTCGCATTTTTAGATAAGGATTTAATTTATCTTTACTTTGTTAATTTTAGTAATGTTTTTTAATTTTACTTATACACTCTTTTTATTACAAGAGCCTTTTTATAAAAACATGAAGCTGAAAATGGCCAAAAATTTAAGAACATGTTAAGAACATGCTGAGGCTGAGAAAAGGTGAAGAACATTTATTTTTATCATATAATTATACATAAAATACTTATATTTCTCCCTTTCGAAAACTTGTTATTTACACCTTGAGTGAGCTTCACGGCAGCTTTGAGATTCATTCAACATGGCTGCAAAGTATTTTATGGATAATTATATGATAAACAGAATACTACATGGTCGCTTGGAGATACGAATTTTATCTTCGCTACGCTCACTCGTGAGATATTTTTTCAATACTTGAAGATAAAATCCGTATCTCCGCGCGCCTATGTAACACAATCTATGTAATGTTATTGAATAATTTGCTTGGGCCTAGCTCTAGACTAAATTTTTCAAAAAACAATGTTACATCACAAGTTTTTCATTTACCAAATTGCAGGTTCGTGTTTACGAGCACCAGTACGAGATTTCAAGCGCGCGCGCGCTTACATAGGCAAACTCGTTGTCGACAGGACGAGATTTCAACCAAAAGTCGTCATGTCGAAAACGAGTTTGCTGGTCAGAGCGCACGCGCGCATAGAATCTCGTACACGTACACGTTCTCGTACTCGAATCTAAAGGTCTTTAATAAAGTATACGTTGCATATTTAGCGTGCTTGGTTACAAAAAAAGACAATTTTCTTGATTCGACACAACCCGTCACCATTGACGATGACTGTATTTGGAGAAAAATCTCTTAATTTTTAGAGCATTAAGTATTAATTTTATTTTTCATTCTTGATAAATTTTGACAATCATCTTATTGCTGTTTTTATCCAATATAAATAGTTTTGAATGAACGGCTTAAAGCTTTACCACGAGTATGTTACTGTCTTGCGTACATAGCGAACTTCTTGAAATGATTTGCATAAAGAATGGATACCTCTATCGCCTTCTCATAATGCTTCGAAGTAAGAACCATTTTTTTTCGATTCCAGGCAACAAGACTAATCAAAGATATTTGTTCTTATTCAAAAAGCATATAAAAATGCGCTTCACAGCGTGAAATATTTAAAAAGGGATATTTTTCATTGAAGTAAATCATTTGAAAGTAGTTTCACTGAATCAACCTCTTGCAGTAAACCATAAGAATCCTTTATTAACTAACTTGCCTAGAAAGGAAGATTAAATAAAACCAACAATGGAAGAACACGTTTTGCCTTTCGATAACAACAAAGAAGAGGTCTTTGATTCAAAAACTTACCTCAGAAATTGTTTTTCTCTTGAGGACGATACAGAACAAGGTTGGGAAATGCATACGAAGTTATACCATTGTCACAAGTTCTGGGAAAGTATTAAATCAAAGAGACTGTCGATGTTGGAATTTGGGGGAGGGCCAAGTCTTTATTCTCTTATCAGCGCATGTCCTCATGTGAGAGAAATAGTCTTTGCTGAGTTCACAGAATCCAACCGCAACGAAGTCCACGCATGGTTGAGAAAAGACACGTCTGCGTTCGATTGGTCTCCCTACTTCAAATATGTAGTGCAGACTTTGGAAGGAAAAACTCAAGAAGAGTCATTTGATCGTGAAGAAGAGCTGAGAAAAAAGATTACCCGCGTCATTCCATGCGATATCCACCAACAACAACCACTGATGGTAAATGACGCCCAGCAGCTGAAGTTTGATGTCGTTGCGTCAACTGGTTGTATTGAAGCCGCTGTGGAATCCGATGATATGTTTTGCGAAGCGGTGGCAAAGTTAGCCAAGTGTGTAAAACAAGGCGGGTATTTGATTTTGTCTGGTTATTTAGATAGCACATTCTATATGGTGGGAAACCAAAAAGTTAACGATTTCCCTGTGAGCGAGTCTTTAGTCCGGCGATCTTTAGACAAATGTGGAATAGAGATTTTACAGTTTGATACAATTAAACGGCCTTCTGGTCTGAAATGTGGAGCTAATTACGCAGATTACAAACAACTGTTTTTTGCGTCGGGTACTCTAAAAAAGGGCAAGTAAAAATAGGCTACTAACAGAAATGTTTGTCTTCAAATTGTGTGTTGAGCTCAGCAGCAGTGACTAAACGATGTTCTATACACTATATAATAAATTCTTGACAATATCGTCTTCGAACACAAAATATCAAAAAACTCATAATCCAAAATTATTGCTAAGTCCAAACGAATTTAATATTCTGCTTTACCAATATTTAGGCTCAAAAATTGTGATTTGTGGTTGGTTAAAATAAAAACAAACTAGTTTTATAAACACAGGTCGGCTAGACAGCTCGTATCCTTTGTAGTTCGACTAGTCCGTCTCCGAAACTGACTACAAAATTCACACAATGTTCTCCTTTTTGACGAGAATCGAGGGTAAAATGTCGAGAGTCTAGAATAAATAAAACTCCATTTACACCACACAAAAAACGCCTAGTCGAAGATAAGTGTCTGCAAGGGTAATTTTGACAATTTCGAGAGGCAAGGATGGTTAATGTTGAAAAATTAAAGGACAATGTCCTTTCTAAAACTCTAAATGAATCAAAGTTTACACAGTCGAATTCATCCTTGCTTTGATAAAACTAAAACTTTGCCCCCGCCAAAATTTAATCTTGCCTAGCCAGTTTTTTCCGTTGTGTAAATGGGATTAATAATGTAGAGGGTAGTTTTTTGGGTCAAAGGGGTATTTCCGATCTTGTTTTTCGCTGGAAGAGGGCACAGGGCTGTGTTGGATATACCATACCAAGTTGTACCATTATCACAAGTTCTGGAAAAGCATGGAATCAAGCAACTTGACCATGTTGGAATTTGGAGGAGGCCCATGTCTTTATTCTTTTATCAGCGCATGTCCTCATGTGAGAGAAATAGTCTTTGCTGAGTTCACAGCACCAAACCGCAACGAAGTCCACGCATGGTTGAGAAAAGACGCGTCTGCGTTCGATTGGTCTCCCTACTTCAAATATGTTGTGCAGACTTTGGAAGGAAAAACTCAAGAAGAGTCATTTGATCGTGAAGAAGAGCTGAGAAAAAAAATTACCCGCGTCATTCCATGCGATATCCGCCGACAACAACCACTGATGGTAAATGACGCCCAGCAACTGAAGTTTGACGTCGTTGCATCAACTGGTTGTATTGAAGCCGCTGTGGAATCCGATGATATGTTTTGTGAAGGGGTGGCAAAGTTAGCCAAGTTTGTAAAACAAGGCGGATATCTGTTTTTGTCTGGTTATTTAGATAGCACATTCTATATGGTGGGAAACCAAAAAGTTAACGATCTCCCTGTGAGCGAGTCTTTAGTCCGGCGTTCTCTAGACAAATGTGGAATAGAGATTTTACATTTTGATACAATTCAACGGCCTTCTGGTCTGAAATGCGGAGCTAATTATGCAGATTACAAACAACTGTTTTTTGTGTCGGGTATTCTAAAAAAGGGCAAGTAAAAATAGGCTACTAACAGAAATGTTTGTCTTCAAATTGTGTATTGAGCTCAGCAGCAGTGACTATACGATATTCTATACACTATATACTAAATACTTTACAATATCGTCCTCAAACGCAAAATATCAAGAGACTAATAATCTAAAGTTATTACTAAGTCCAAACGAATTCAATATTCTGCTTTACTAATATTTAGGCTCAAAAATTGTAATTTGTGGTGGGTTAAAATAAAAACAAACAAAAACAAATACTTTCTATTTAGTGCAATACTACAGCTACATTTATATCCAAGGGTATAGCGAGATGAGAATTTTTCAAATAAAGTCATCGCGGCTTCACTTATTGTCCATTTGTCTTTTTTTTAAAAAAAAATGCCTTTCTCATTTTATCTTGATACTTTCATTAATTTATCCTAAACTTGATGACATATCAAAGGATCTCATCTCCGCCATTTTTGGTTTGCCGAGTTATTTGGATTTTAGTCAATGACGAAAAACCAAAATAAAATTCCAGAGTGTAAAATGTTCTTAGGTGAAATAAACGTCCCCTTACCCGCAAGTATGAAAATTGACCTGGATAGAAAGAAAATTATTAAATACAGTCGACTCCCGATAAATCGATCCCTCGCTAACTCGAACCTCGAGCTAATTCGAACCAACATCGATTTCATAAGAATTTCGTCCATGAATTTCCTGTAATTTTACTCTCGGTTACTCGAACTGTCGATAATTCAAATCTACCGTTAACTCGAACCAATTATTTTATCCCTTCACGTCATTTTGCAAATAGCTTTACCCTCGATAAGTCGAACCAAGTCAACTGTATAATCCATATTGCTAAGATAGAAACACAGGTTGGGTGGACATGGTTGGTGCAGTTGGTAAGATCTCTGCTTTCCAACCACGAGATCCCCATTTCGATCCCGGCACTTTGCCGAGGTGTTGAATCTTGAATCTTGTGAGAAAAAAAAATTTTTCTACTTAAAAACCGTTTCTGATCGTAACTTCAAAACTGTTGCTCTCGACGCACTGCATCATCGTTTTACAGGTTAGGTTTTTTAATCTTGATCGTGTGTCTTCGGAATAAGAAGAAAATTGTCAAAAAATAGGTTTTCAGCTATGAGTAAGATCGTTGAAAATTTCTCCGTTACCATAGAAATGAATTGCGCATGCGTCATTTTTGGTGCACAAGTAAACCATTAAGGATAGTACCTGTGAGCCAAGTTTCGTTTTCATATACTCTTTAACCCTTTCAGTCCCAGTTGTATTGCTTAATTCTCCTAACTTGTTTCCATACTTTTCATTGAAAAAGTTTGAGAGAATTTTACTTTTAATCTTATGTGGTTTGCTTTGTTTGATCAATTCTCAGTTTCTCATTGCCAAATGTTTTGTTTTGTATGTGTTATGTAAGGAGAAGTTGGGTGTTGATAACTGATTATGACTGACAGGGTTAATGAAAGTTACGTAGTTTTTTCCTTTTAAAACTGGGGTCACTTGGGACTTTCGTATCCTAGTAACTACTGATCACGGCAACAAAATAATTTTTTACAAAAACTAAATAGCATGAGCTTTATTGTTGCCAGATGATTTAATTCAAGTTTTTACAGTTTGAGGTATAATGGGCAAACACGGATTTTTAAGTAAAAGAAAAGTAGCAAAAATTCAAGTGTCATGTTACCATGGTAACAAAAATATCTTTGTTACCATGATAACATGTCACTTGAATTTTTTGCACGATAGCTAGCAACAAAAAAGCAAGGAGGCTAAGATATAACCGGAAGTGGAAAATGCTAAAATAGTACTGATGTCGTTGAACTGAAAAGCGTCAAAAGTGTATTAAATGTAAATAATAAAAAATGTAATAAATGTAAATAATTTATTTGGTAAGTTTACAACGACTAAAGACGTTGTTTATTTTTGAACAAAGGACACAGCGTTGTTAGACGTTGGCGTCGCGGCAATTAAGAACTCAAACCGATCTGAGTTTGTACCGGTAGCAATATGTTTTTTTATTTACGTTTACATAAGACCGATCGGAAAAAGAATCCAGCCAGACCGAACCGGCACGACGTCTTGTTGGTTGCTAGACCGACACGAACGAATTTCTGATTCGTGTCGTTCTCATGAAAAAACACAAATTGTGTTCATACCGGCTTGTAAATTCCAAGTTCGCATTGTTTTTGGTCAACGAAATGGTTATCAGATACTTGCATCATACCATTAAAAATTGCACAGGTAACCTAATAAGGGAAGGGTGCTAAAACCCTTAATGTAATACATTCTCAATATTCAAAACAGTGGTAAATAAAGTTGTTGTTGTTGTCGGTTCAATGTAAACAGCAATTAAAATATCAGCATCTACACAATTTCATGCCGAGATGAGCTCGTACCGATCTCATGTAACACCGCCTAATATTCTCAGAGTTCTCGTCTCGTACTCAGTCATTATTACAGTTTGTAAAATTAAGTCATGCAAAATTGAAAGGACCAGGAATCGATTGTTCTTTGCGCTTTTTTGTTTGTAAGAAAGTTTGTTATATCTAAGTCTCCAAAATGTTTGTTTAAAATTGATGATGTGCCAGTGATAGATGAAAAGACAAAAGTCAAATTACCACGATTGATTGTAAAATAATGCAAGAAATCTTGCAATCGGATTTTGGTATATGTGGCGATGCCCTTCAGTGGTTTAGATCATACCTGTCGGAGAGGAAAC